>JAVQJS010125095.1:0-17478 GCA_036024795.1 Galaxias rostratus | reverse complement strand
GTGTGTGTGTGTGTGTGTGTGTGTGTGTGTGTGTGTGTGTGTGTGTGTGTGTGTGTGTGTGTGTGTGTGTGTGTGTGTGTGTGTGTGTGTGTGTTGTTAAAATCTTAATATAGGATGATTTATCCAGAAACGTTATACCACATGCAGCATTACTCAACATGTGCATTCGTTTTTGGCAAGAGGATTAGCAGGAGCATATGTCTGTGCCATTTACACTGATGGTCTGCTGGCACAATCCATAAAGCTACAACCTCACAAAGGTCACGGGGGATATTTGAGCCCGGCCCTCTCCCAGATTAGTCAAATCAAAATGATTATTGCGTCAAATCTCCCGCACCGATAAGCACAACCTGATATTTCTATGTAAAAGCCCAGATTGCTCCAGTAGCCAAGCAAGTGTTCATCAACATATTTGAATAACTTGCAAGAATGAATGATAAGGTTAATTATATTTCCATCAACAGGCAAAGCAAGAATACTGATTTTTGTATTTGTTTCATTCTTAATAACCGTCCATTTTTCTAACATGTCAGAGAGTAACAGAAAGTAAATACTTATAGCAAACAACTAATTGAATAGTTTAGATGCTACTATATATTAGATAATAGTAACATTCTTACAATAATTATCATAAGATCACTACACAAACAATTCAATCCAAACGTTAAATATATTGCTAACCCCATTGTTGCTCTCTTATATCCTTATACACTCATGATTCATAGTACTCAGTTGCAGTTGTTCAGTATAAAAACAAGGGGAGTATTATTATGCCGAATAGTGTTGTGAATGTTTGTGAGAAGCAATTGGGAAACTCCTTTTGTTATTTTCATTTCTCTACAAGATGAATTTTAAATGTAAGTTGTACAGTTTACTTTGGTTACACCTTCAAAGAAGATGTGTTATTGACTGTGCGAAAGCACGTTTGTTTGTCACATCATCTGGTCTTTCTGCTACCTCACACTAAATTGTAACTCAATCTGATGAACAACTTAAGTTGAGGGGACATCTCGGAAGAGAAAATTTATGAGGTGAGTGGCAAAGGGATGGCGGTATTTCAGGAGCTCGATGGCCTATTGGTCTGAGGTGGCGCCGCTTCCATAAAGAGGACTGGCTTTCTGCAGAGTCAACATTTAAACCCGTATATACCCTGTTTCATATCTTTTCCAGGCTGTGACTTCCCAGTGTCTCCCCTTCCGCCAGCAAGCGATTGCAGCTCTCGTCTTCTCATAGGTGAGAGTCTCTTTTCCTCCTCTGCCTGTGTCCCTGGTTAGTGATCGAGTGGTTCACCTGTGGATGAATGCAAAGAGAGTGGTTTGCATTTCATCAGACGACATGGTTCAGATGTTTACACATGGCTATACTCAAAGAAAAGGGTATAGTTGTTCGGTTTCAATGTGGCATGTGTGGAAACTATTTGTTATATTAAATGTATACACACAAACACATTAACATAAGCACACACAAGTATTCTTTCCAAAATAGACAAGAGCACCTAACCATATCCTTTCGGAAAAACATGTTTTAATATGAATGGCACTGTTTAATTTTCTGCACTGCTACGTCCATGAACTACATTGAAGTGTTAAGGTGTCATTTATCTTTGCTTTACGTCAACCTGTTTGTCCATGGGATACATTGTAATAATACAACACTGCTACTATTGCAAATTAAAATTATTAAATTCTTCCAACCTTGGCCAAACATTGTTTACGGGCTGGCTGGGGCTGGCCTTCCTATAGCATTTGGAATAGACAATGTCATTAATAGGGCCCTAGATGTGCTGTTAATGTGCTTTGTTTGGTAGAGTCCAATGTGGGCAAGGTCAATGTCAGCTTCAACGTTTGACAGGGGTCCAATTGATAGGGAGACTTTTGCATTGTTGTGCTTACTGACCCTGTGGATCGTTAACTACTAATTTGCAAACATTTGCCGTCTCATCCAGGTTAAAATGCATTGCGGAGTACATAACTATACTTGTTACTATTAAGATCCACAATGTTAAAATAAAAAGTTATTAAAAGTTTTTTGGGGGAATAATATAGTCCTTGTCGAGTATTTGGTCAAAATCACTTTGCAGTGTGCAGATATAGTTTAAATTAGTGATGGAAGTTAGACGGAGCAGTCAGACTTGACTTTTTAATACAAACAATTTTGACAACTAAATATTTTGTCCCAAATTTCAAATGCACTGAAGGACTATTTAAACTCACGCACATTGCTATTCTTATAGGGAAACAGAAATATGTAATTGCTGAAACAAGATCTTTTATGATCAATAATGCGTTTTATGAATGAATATGTTTTCATACATATGCTGTATCTAAAAGTATAGGTTTCAAACTTACTCCCTCCTTTTCAATGGCAGCAGCAGACATTGTAGTTTTAAGGTTGGGAATTAATGAACACGTTTCAGTCGTTAACTCTTCAAAGTGTGTCTTTGGGTTACATGTAGCTGTTCAAGGGATTGTATTTACATTTATCTTGTGTCACTGTTTGATTCGTAATTAAGTAATTCTCTAGTAAGTTGTTAAGTAAATTGCAGTTGAATGCCTTCTGTCAGGCACTATCCAATAAAACTACACATAATCATCCTTAAATTAATGCAAGAAATCTGACATGATTTTATCCTAGTATTTTTAGCAGCTTGGTTATTAAATTTGAACCATAGGGAATGTACTAAGTGTGAAAACGTGGTTCCAGTAGCTGAGAGGAGCAACTGTAGGATGGGAGACATTTGATCGTACCCATCCAAATTTAGCCACCCAGTGAGAGAGGCTGTGTTTCCTGGGGACAAGGTTTTGCTTAAGAAGAAAGCAATCTCCCTGAAAAAGACATCCAAATAAAAAATGTACAGAGCCAGTTCCAGTATTTTGGCATTGGTCTGATATGGCCGTGTAACACACGTTTTTATATTTCAACAGGTTTTAATTTCCACCAATTGCCAATATGTCAGAGTGAGTATCTTGAACATTAAATATTATATATCAATCTACATTTTCCAGAAACATTACTTTAAAAAAGTAAAGCAACATTGTTTCAATTGTAATTCATTTACATTTGTTCTCAAAATAATAGGAAAAAGATGTCATCGAGCCGCAGGTATCACCTGAAGGTAAACTAAACATTCTTCATTGTAAAGCTATAGTTTATATGTACAGCATGTTTAAAAGCCTTCTCATGAACAGTGGCTAACCTTGTATGTTGTAACTTACTGTGGAATCTACACACAAAAATTGGCAAACAGTGCAGCTTTAAGATGCCTGAATGAATTGTACTCAGTATAAAGTCGTGCTTTGGTCACTCCTTTCAATTTGGTTTAACAGCTTTTCATTATTTTTGCCTTTTCAGAGCTTGATACTCCAGATTGCCGCTGGCATGCTGGAACAGGAAGGCAAGGACGCCATAGTAGCAAAGAATGCTTACATGGCCGAGCACGTTCCTGCTCTGAATCTTGCAGGAGGCCAGCAGGAGCTCATGGTAAGATTCAAGGATAAATCGTACTTATTAGTTATTGGTGCTTGACTCATATTTCCAGGAGAAGAACAGGGACGAAAATGATAACTGAACAGAATGACTTCCCTGCTCTGTTCCCTGCATTTTATTTATTTTTCATTGTTTCACTTTTTAACTCTGTACATCTTGGAGAATTGAAACTATGAACTTTGTTTAAAGTAATTGAAAGCCCAATCATCTCTGAGTGCAATACTTAATCCCCAACAGGAGCTCTGCAAGAAGCTCAGCCAAGCCATTGATAAGATTGATGAAGAAAGGTATGACGCTGAGTCCAAGGTCCAAAAGACAGACAAAGAGGTATATGTTTGTCTATCCCTTTTATGTTTAAGTATGATATTGATTATTATTGGTTATAATGAAACATAATTGCGTTTGAATTGAGTGTTGTGCCATGGTACTCATTTCAATACTTTCCATGTGTGTGTTTGCAGATAAAGGACTTGAATATCAAAGTTGTTGAGCTGGTTGGCAAGTTTAAGAAGCCTGCTCTGAGGAAAGTGCGTATGTCTGCTGATGCAATGCTTCAGGCTCTACTTGGCTCCAAACACAGTGTGTCCATGGACCTGAGGGCCAACCTGAAACAAGTCAAGAAGGAGAAGAAGGAAGAGGAGGTGTGTATCTGTTTAATGTGCAAACATTCATTTACATCAAACTGATCAACTATACATATATATATATGTGTGTGTATATATGAACATTTTGGATTCATTTAAATACATTGATTTTTCTTTTACGTGAACCGACATTCTACATTCTTAAATGTCCAGGTTGTGGAAGCCGGTGACTGGCGTAAGAACATTGAGGACAAAGCTGACAGGAAGAAGATGTTTGAGGCAGCCTAATTGTTGTGAATAAGGCAGGCATCTGAAGCGTAATTGACTAAACTTTGTTTTTATGATCAATGTTACTGGTTATATTTCACTTCTCTCTTTTTGGTTTGCCATACTACTGCACATTAAGTCTTAAAGTTGGATGTACATTTATTTGGGGCATAGAGGTTTCTGGGAAACAATCAAATGTCAATATTTTGAAATAAATGACTGGAAGTTATTGGAAAATTTGTTTTTGTTTTTCTGGGTGGCTTTTACATGTATACTAACAGAGTATACGTGTTTGGGTGGTGTTTTAACATGATAAGCATTGTGTTTTTTATTTTAACTTTTGCAACTTTATGTTTTTAACAGTCCGTTCAAGTGAATTATTTTAAACCACAAGATGTCAGTAAACCTCTCTGAAAGCCACCATACAAATATGTTTTAGAGATAAAGAAGCCCATGCAGGCTGTTTAATTTTTTATTTTTCATGAACTCTGCTGATAGTTGTGTTTTTCCTGCTCTACAGAGTAACTTGACTATTGTCTTGCCAACAAGGTTTCCTTCCATGAACATGGCATTTTCATTTTATGTGACATTGACATTTGACATTTTTCCATATTTGGTTCATTTTGATACTTGACAGTACATTTTAAGCATGGATCCAAGCAACTGAAATTTTGGGAAAGAGTGATCAATGGGATTCCATGCAACTTTTTTTGTCCTTCAATTGGAAATCCTTTCTTTCTTTTTTTTTTGGTACAGTAGAAAACCTCAGAGCGGTTTTCTCAGGGATCCTGTTGTGGGGAGAATTTACAAGCCCAGTTGGGATGGGCTGCTTATATTTCTGGAGCTCTGCTATTGGTCTAACTTGGATTCCAATTCCATAACGAGAAGCTTGTCCATCTGCTGAGGCATCAGTGCATGCAGCATATATACCGCATTTCATTTTCCCCTGCCTGTTGCTTGCCAGTGCCTCCCTTCCCATTGCCAAGTTCTCCTCCTCCTTCTCCTCCTGTCATAGGTGAGAATCTACTCTTTTACTGCTTTTCAGCCTCTGTGGCCCGGGTGCCATTACTGATATTTAAGACTTTCACTGTCACAAAGTAATAGGCTGCTTAATATGCCATGACATAATGGATTTGCGTGGACTGCCTTACAGTAGGTGTAATCTTACTGTACTTAAAGAGGCTGGCAGTTACCACACCCTTCGATCACTCTTGTTTTCCCATTTTCTAAACTAGTAGAGCTTACACTTGGTTCACTAGTGTTATAATAATATGTCTTAGATGGAATTATTCTACATTGATGCCTTACTTGTTGCATGGAAACAAGAACTAATACAAATTTTGTTGTATGTTGGTTTAGCTGTTCTGTTTCGACTGACACGGTGGCTCAGGGCTCAGCACTGATGCTTTACAGCCAGAAGGTTCTGGGTTCTAACCCTAGCCGAACCAGGTCCTCTCTGAGTGGAATGGGCATATTCTCCCCATGTTTAGATGTGTTTCCATCAGGTGTTCAGGCATCTTCCTACCACCATAAAAGCCTGTTAGGGCTACTCCTCCGGTCCGTGACCAGACAGAGACACTGACATCAAACTGGAGTTGGTTAATGCATACATACTCGCTCTCAGTTAAATTCCCTGGACAAATAATGATTACAAAAATTACAATGAATATGAGGAAAACATTTGTACTACTTGAAAGTCCACCTTGAGATATTTACCAACTTTCCTCCTAGTTGCCAATTATTATTAATAATTATTATTATGTAAAATCTATTGTAGTCACGGTAATTATACTTCTTTGCCTTTTGCCTCATGTCCTGTCTGTTCTGTTAAAAGGCAATTTTATTTGGTTCTGTAAAGATTTGGTGCCTATGACTCAAGAAAAAATAAACCCATAAACACCCAAGAGAGCACTTGACACTTGCTGTCCGAATTTAGTTCAATCACAATCGCTCAGTGCTTCAGCTGTGGAAGCGTGTCATATTTCGGAATAGTATCCGCCAACCATGTTCCTCCAAAGATCTTCTGGACATTCTGATCAGGAGAGCACCCCAGACGTCAGGTCTGCTTATGTTTCAGGTTGGGATGTCGTCTAACTTGACTCTTTTCACTTTGTCCGTCTGCAGGGTGTGAAACACACAAACTACCAAGATGTCGGAGTAAGTAAAAGTTGTGAAGACATTTTCAATATCAACAAATAAATAACACAAAAAATGCTTATAATTATCTCGCACAGATGTAGTTGTTTAGTAATGTTTATCATATATTTAATGTCTAAACACTTTTCCGTAACAGGAAAAAGATGACAAGCAGCCGGAGGCATCACTTGAAGGTGCACAAAATAAACTGAAAATGAAAATACATTCAGTCTTTCCCAAAATGTTGAAATCAATGTCTTCATCCCCATATTATTTAAATTCACTGGAAATACACCATATAGATCTCAATGTTTTATCTTGAAAATCTCCAAGGGGATTTATATTAAAGAGCAGGCAGACAATTCTAATACAACGGATCTTACATTGCTTCCTTTGACTGGGTTTCAGAGCTTGATGCTCCAGATTGCCGCTAATCTACTGGAACAGGAAGCCAAGGATGCAATTACAGACAAGGAGAACTACATGGCCGAGCATGTCCCCGCTGTGGATTTAAATGGAGGGCAGCAGGATCTCATGGTGAGGAGCACTGTTGTGGGAAAGCCTTGCGTTATGGGTAAAGTCATGTTGCCTTGTTATTACTGTTTAAACATGACTTTGTAGTTTAAATTATATATTTTTGTGTTGACAGGAAGTGTGCAAAAAGCTGAGTCAGGCAATTGACAAAATTGATGAGGAGAGGTATGATTCAGAGTCCAAAGTGAAAAAGGCAGACAAAGAGGTAAATTGAGAGTATGGAAGCTATTCATTCATACTCGGAAACCATTGATATGTTAGTGGAGATTGTAGCGCCATTTATACCCCCTCAGATTGAAGACCTGAAAATCAAAGTGCAAGACCTGGTTGGTAAATTCAAGAAGCCTGCTCTGAAGAAAGTGCGCATGTCTGCTGACGCTATGCTTGGTGCTTTGCTGGGCTCCAAACACAAGGTGTCCATGGACCTGAGGGCCAACCTGAAACAAGTCAAGAAGGAGAAGAAGGAAGAAGAGGTGTGTGTTTTACATAATTACTTAAATTGTGTTTTCGCATGGCCTCTGATTTGACCTTGCTTTGGCCACAGGTTGTCTCATTAACCACTTTTCACCCCTTCGCCCACAGGTTGTTGATGCTGGTGACTGGCGTAAGAATGTGGAGGACAAGGCAGACAGGAAGAAGATGTTTGAAAACTAAACATCTGAGCACCTGTGATCTCTGTGTCACCTGCTATCTCTTGCCGTGTAAATGAATCCCATGATCAGCTCAGTTGTTGTTGTGCTGTTGTACAGTGTGTTAAAATGTCGGTTTTGAAATGTAAATGTATATGAACCTGCTGTTGGATCTTTGCATCGGTTTACGTTGCACACAGGCTTTCACAGTGCCTGGCTCAGTATTTTTGCACATTTTAGGACAAGACTCTGCTAGGGAGGAAGGGGAGAGCGTCGGTGACTTCCACAAGGTCAAATCTCTAAACAGTCAGGGAACCCACTTACGAGTTCAATAAAATACTATGAAAAATGGATCACTGTGTATTAGCTCTTTATTTTACATTTTTTTACTGTGGGGTTCCAAGGGGCAAAGTCAAATTGTAAGAATATACCATAGAAAGAAATGTATCATACATATTACTTTAAAATGTCTACATTTATCTACATGAACGTGTACATGTTTTGACCTCAGCACACTTTGTCAACACTTTCTAGAACCCTCAGTGTATTTATAGTGTTTTTTCTGGGAAAATTAAAGTTCTCTTAATACATAATGTCTTAACAGTTTAAAATGTGTGTTTTTTAATCCAATATATTAGAGGGTTGTTTGTCTATTTAATCATTTTTTCTTTGTGCAATGCAAAAAGACAATCACAGAAAACGTACACAGTACACTGATTTCAGAAGTGAACAAAAATTGGACGGGTACAATATCAAAAGGCTACAAAGAAAAAATCGAAACCACTCACACAGCTAATCCGACATAATTATTTGCATGTATACAGGGGGGTAAAAAGCTTGAGACAAAGTTGTGTGTTAATCCTAGGATTTGCTGTTGGGATGTGAGGCATCCAACTCAAAGCCGCTCCCTCCTCCTACTGGCACAGAGACGCCTTAGCACTCCTTCTTTGGTCCGACTGTATTTAATGGCCTTCCTCAGCCCCCCACCGTCCCCCCTCCGGCCCAGCTCTTGCACCTGGCCCTCTTGGGTTACCTTTAAGGATCTCTGATGCAGGCCAAAGGCGACATGGCTTGCTAAGTATATCCTCCTGGCCTCCTTGAGAATGTGAGCGAGAGATGCCACTGGCCTATACTGGGACGCCTTGGCTTCAGTGAGAGGTTGGTCTACGTGAGACACCATCTCCGAGACGTTGACAGAGATTTACCAGCGCTGTGGGACGGACTCAGTGACTCTCTCCCAGTGGGTTTGTCATGAATACGAACCCGGTATGAACTGAGGCTGAGTTCTATCTACTGAATCCCTGATTGGCACTGACACCAGTTATCAAAATAAGCTTGTGGGTAGACATTTTTAATAGAAGTGTTGTTGACTCCTGAAATGATAGGCTGACATCAATCGCGGTGGGTGTCATAGATGCTCTCATTACACCAACCTACAGAAAAGTAATGCGATAGATACGATTACACATAATGCAAATGATGACATAGCCAGAGTGTAGCCAGTCGTTGGTTGCTTTGATGCTGATTTAAGGAAGGCTGAGCATTCTGAGCATGTAGCTGGGGTAATATTTCTCCTCTCATGTATACCTTATGATTTCTCTGACCTTAAAAACCTTTACCTAATCAAGCTCTGTTCAATGTTGGGAGTCCGGTGAGTTGTTGGCTAGTCTTCCGCTAACCAGACGGGTCACTTGTACAATTATAAAAACGTTCAGTCATTTATTAAAGGGAGACCCATTCCCCATCAATCCTCATTGACCTTTAAAACATTTATGTCCCTAGAGTCAGCAACTTTACGAAGCATACACAGCGGTGAGGCACTGGCCATGGAGAACGGCCAACCATACGGCTGATCCATTCCACACCAAATCGGCCAAGGGTGTCATCATCCATTAGCAGTACCGCTTATCCTATGCAGGGTCACGGGGGGCTGGAGCCTATCCCAGCCAACATTGGGTGAGAGGCCGGGTACATCCTGGACAGGTCGCAGGTCCATCGCACGGCTAACACATAGACATACAACAACTTACACACACACATTCACACCTATGGACAATTCTGAGCCACCAATGAACCCACATGTTTTTGGACTGTAGGAGAAAACCGGAGTACCCGGAAGAAACCCACGCCAACACAGGGAGAACATGCAAATTCCACACAGAAAGGCCCTCGAGTGGGGATTGTACCTAGAACCTTCTTACTGTGAGGCAACAGTGCTAACCACTGCGCCACCGTGCTGCCTGGCCAGGGGGGTCATGTTTTTCAAATTCTGATGTCAATAGTTAGTTCCTGTATTTGCAGTGGCCTAGCCTGGCAGCTAACCCTCGCAGCCAGCACAGAGCGCAATGCTGCACATCAAAAAGTATCTTGAAGTTCATCGGATACTCTTTAAACCACAAAAACTGTGAAAGCTAAAAACAAATAACTTCTCGTGCACTTATGGCCCCTTACCAAAAATGTTCTCATCATTGAGATAATGGCCGAATTTCTGTCCCAATATGTCCCTGATACACAGACATGTTTTGTTAGCGCTGTCTGGCAGACGGGCCCCTGGGCTCATTACCCTGCTGGAAGAACGTTCTAATGAACCAGTCCAGACTTCTTTCCAGTTGAACTTGCATGGACTTTTTGGCCCAAGACAATACGCCACAGTATGGAAAATGACCACGACTTAAAGCAGGTCCCACAGGTCCCTTATGGCCCTGACTGACTCTTTCCATAGACATTCCAGGCAGGGCAAGAGTTTTAGATAGGAGAATGGGCATGGACATAGTTTGACTGGTTTGAATGGTTTTAGAGACTTCTTGATGTCATGGGTGAGTTGAAAATCCAGCTGTTTCATTCATCATTTTGATGCTTCAAGAATGAGCCAGTAGAGGGCGATATCTTCCCTCTTTTGTCTGCTGCTCTGTCTCAGTTCTGTTTAAATGTTCTGTTCATATGGGATCAACTATTACACAGTCTTATCAGAATCATAAATGCACGGTAAATAATTAAGCTAGGATTGATGTATGATGGGTTATGTGCACATACTGAAGCCCTTCTATTTAGCATCAACCTTTTCACCGTAACACATTTAAGTTCTTTAATCAATGACAGAACTTTTGCATTTTGTTGTTGCTATTTACACATTTCCATTACTAGGTTGATAGAACTACGTATTATTCTTGTTTGTATTGTCCTGGTTAATTAAATGGAGTTTCCCAAAATGCCTTCCCGTTGGTCTCATAAATAAGCAGGCCCCGATAAAAGACCCCAGGCTGTAAAGTCGTTAGGGTCATTATGTGTCTGCCATGCCGAGTTTATCATAAAAGTTTATGCAGTGTTGTTCTTTTTTGAGCCTGTTCGATATCCCATTAACTTTTCCTATCTGTATCACATCCAAGTCCCAATATGGTTTCACTTTCTCCACATTGTTGGAGTAGCTACACAATCCAAAACTAAAGTCAGATTCCAGCTGCCCATAAAGCAGCATAATGAATGAACATAGGCGTTACACATAATGTATAGTGATTTGTTTCTTTTTCCATACAGCCACCTTTTCAACTAGAATCTACCCGCAAAACTTCTTTAATCTTTTGTAACATTGCAAGGTCTAGAACATAGCCCTAAAGGACTACCATATGGTCATGGTCTGGAACATAGCCCCGGAGGACCCCCATCTGGTCATGGTAGGCTTTCCATGTCACTCAAACTGCAGTGGAGAGATTTCTCTAGTTATGTTAAAGCTCTGGATGTCAATAATGTCTTCCCCAACAAGTTTCAATAGAAGGAGTTTTGAGACGTTCTGGCGCCACAAGACAGACTCAAGTCTGTTAAATGCTTTGATACTGTTTTTTCATGAGGGGCACAAAAAGGCAAATAAATGTTTGAAGGAATTCCGGGGTGCAGAAGGTCATCAAAGTGGAATGTGTTCCCCTGTCATCTCTGGAGGGGCAAGAGTTATGGGAAGTCAGCTCCGGCACACGTCAGCTGGAAAGGTTTATGCAGAGAGCAAATCAAACATACATTGGGGAGACATTTTCAGTGGTTCTCAACTCCTACCTTGTTTCACCACCATGAACGTAGTTCCACAAAAGGTGTAAACGGTTATTACCCTGGCATTCAGTGACATGGCTATCAATGTCCACAATAAACTAGCCATGACAGTTTCAGACATCTTCGCGTGGCCATTGAGTCGGGCCTGTAGACTGGTGGGAGAAGGTACCCGTTGGGCTTGGCTGCTGTGGCCTTGCAGCGGGGCTGTGCCTCCATCTGGTGCAGGTCTGGGCTGACAGAAGAAGGCCTATGGAAGGGTCAGTGTTGCGCCGCTAGTGGCCCACTCTGGGAACGGTGCATGGCTGTTTAGAGTGGCTTCACAGTATCTCACTGTGTCTCCACAGTCTCAAAAGCACATCGGCTGTCTTCATTTCCCATCATAAAAGAGATGAGTGTGTTGGACCTGCTTGTGTTAAAACCAATAATGCAAAGTTCTCTAGTATTTGATCCATCAGGTCTTTTGACCACAAATTATGACTACAGATACCAAAGCACGCATGGTGGGAAATTGGTTGTTAGGAATGTCTTCACATCTTATAAGAATGGGTCACATCAGCTCAGTTTCACTGCTTTAGCACTGGTGAATACAGTTGCTTTCTAGAGACGAGGCGAGGAACAAAGGACAACGACTTCTGTTAAAAAAACACGTATTCAAAAGTCCTCGCTCTGGGACTTTTACTGGAGGCACTCCTATCGAATCACTGATAAATGTATCAGCTTGATTATTCTATGCAAGCAAGAAGATCACCCACCTCCTGTGACATATCGAGTCAACACTCCAAATGATGCACAAAAGAGCATCACCACTCCAAATCAGACTGTGGCGTCTCTGTTTAACTCCCCCTAATGGGAATACAGTGTGGCCCTGACGTGCCATTCTTCCACCTTCGACACACGGTAGAGTTAACAGGTCTCTGGCAGCGTGCATTCCTGTAACAGAGGGGGTATTAGTGGGGCATTACTTCGTTAGTGTGTACAATGTGACGAGCAGTGTGTATTACGTGCGTATACCCCTAGGTGGGGGCTTTGAAACTCCCTGCGGCTGCAACAGTCTCCAAGCTCACTCGTAATAACTGAGGGGGCTTATAGGCCACGCGGGTTCAATGAGAAAGGTGACACTGTCAAATTGGTATGTGCTTCACTGTACGCAATTATTTTGTGTTTGAGTCACATGCAAAATGCTGCCCTTTTTTAGTTCAAAACATTATGCAAAGGTTAGTCAACTGTAATGTTTTTTGTTTTCTATCCTGCAATTAACAAGTGGTTGCCATTTTGGTAGCATTTAATTGCATTTAATAAATAACTTCTCTGGTCAAGTATTTTTTTATTGGGGATCAAATCAACATCTTAATTAAACATGCTCTTATGCTATCATATCTAGCCATTACATTTGTTTTTCCTTCCCTCACCCATGATCCACAGCTCAAAAGATTGAAATGGAAAGGCTTCAATGTAATACCCTCAACCTGAGCTTGCTGACTTCCTATGACCTCATGGTCCTTATGTGTGTGTGGCTGTGAGGTGTAATAATGTTCCAGCAAACATGTTAGGGCTTTTCACAGTGAAAATGCATCTAGATACTTATTTCAGGCTTGCTGAGTTCATTTAGCCCTGCAAACATACTTCCAAAATAAATCAACAAGCTGTCTAAAGCTACCCCTTTGTTCTTATTATTTGAGTGAGTGTTGGAATTCTTTGCCAAAGTATAAGAAACAAACCTGATTTCCATTTGTTATACAGTAACATGAGTAAGACCAACGGGAGGCTTTTGTGGCGTGTTAAAAGTATAAAAAATGAGTATTGGCTTGGCTTTTTGGGTAAAAAATGTCTGGCATTGTGGTATCTATGTATTGTTTTACCAACACAGTGTCAAACGAAGACATTGTTGTAATTCAACACACACACCATCATCTCACGCATACACAAACCACCAAAATAGCAGTGTACACTTTGTAAAACTTTGAAATGCAATAGTGTAGTCTACTGTGCGGCAGGTCCTCACATGACATTAGCTTTTTCAAGAGCCTACTGTTCCATTGTTGCCCTTCAATTCACATATTTTAATCTATCATCCTGCCACTTGCTGGCTTCAGTTGAACGTATTGTTTCATTATTTTCATCGCCGGATGGGAGGACACCCGATCCACTGTATCAGTCAAACGTGTCTTGTGATGCAGTGTGAAACAGAACAACACTGGACCAACCAGGATTGCTCTATAAGCAGAAGCTTTGTTTTTTTAAAACCAACATGGTGTTTGGTGGACAGTAACATGTGCTACTCCAACCATCATCTATACTCTACCAATGTCTACTCTATTTAATTCATTCCTATTTACTTTTAACAAATTAAATGGTATAACACAACGGAAACTAGTGTAATACTGTCGACCTCAAAGATACCACTTGATGTGTTGTTATCTATAGTTTTGGTGTTTGAGTGGGAGGTGAAGAATGAGCCGGTATCAGGCAGAGGAGGAAGGGTCACACTGTAGACCACAGGTCCACGCTTGACAAGACTGGCTTGAGTTGACTTGACTGATTGTTTTGAAACAAAGCTTGATTGAAGTGAATTGATGAGAACAATGAAAATACTCTTAGAAAAATGTGAACGTTTAGTGAAATTCCTATCAAATTCCTTTTCATGAAAGGTGATTTTGTGAAAATGGTCTTTGTGTTGGTAAAAGCTATGGAACCAGCAAACATAGATCTGTTGGTACACTGGTACCTTTTTTGGGAAGTGGAGTGTTATTATTAAGAGTAGTTATCTTATCCCTGCAGTGGGAGTGGGCAGGGGGTGACGGTGTAAATGACCACAATGCTCTGAGAGCATGTTTAGAATCTGGTCTTAATGAAAACCACGCAGAGTCAAATACGCCGCTGCCATTGATACAGGACCTGGCATGACCAGATAACCTCAGACGATCGCTGATCCATCCTCCCAGCAGGACAGCCCTCCATCTTAGGGCTGTGGCTGAACCACACAGGCCACGTTTGTTTCGAGGCAGTGAGTACGGAAGGTCTTTGTTCTTCCTCTGAGTAGGCAGGGCAGACAATGCAGCAGTGTGTCCACCTCTCGTGTTGACACAGAGCGGTCTCTGGTGATAAGACGTGTCGAGGTCACATGGTGGCTTTGTGAGGGAGTCAGACACCTTAACTGTCAGAGGTTTGATCGAAAAACGAGATGCTAACAATAGGTGGGAAGAAATTTTACTTGTGTCACAGTATACTGTATTTAAGCTTTTGATTAATTTATAATTCTTAGATGTGGAGGGCCTCATTTTAGGCAATATTTGTTGTATCAAAACAAACATCAATATCTTTTCTTCAAATCTGAACATTTAACAGTATCCAAGAATGTCCAGCAATGATGAGAGTCTGAGTAATGAGTAATACTTTCCCTTTTCAGATTCCTTTTTTTATCTATCATCACAGCACCCTCTGAAAGACCAGAGCTAAAAAAAATGGTTTGCTAAGCCTGGGTCTGGGTCACAATACGATTGCCTTGCCACTGCCATTCTACTTGGTGAGTTTGAAGATCGACTGTAGGTCATTGCATTGGACTCAGAACAGCTGCAGACACAAACCCTCAGCTTAGACAGGAAGAAGAACTAACTCTTTGTCTTTGGTAGAGCGATCCCCTCTCTCTCTCTCTCCCTCTCCCTCTCTCTCTCTCTGTCTCTCTCTCTCTCTCTCTCTCTCTCTCTCTCTCTCTCTCTCTCTCTCTCTCTCTCTCTCTCCCCCTCCCTCTCCACCACCACCACCACCTACTCTAAACTGCTAAACAGAGATTTCCTTCTATGTCTCAGCTCTGATTACTATTCCTTCTAAATCACGCTGGATGAGGTCTTCAACGGAGCAAGTAGAGATCACGCAGGGTTTGAATCAGAGCTGGTGACTGTAGCTGTCCCGTCCACTTGATTGCAGTGCACAGGTTTCACATGGACACATGCAGACAAGACACTCTTTTCACTTTCTGTCCACATAAACACAAACACAGAGACACACACACACAAAGCTGTGTTTTATGACCCACCTACTTCAGCTCCTGATAATGGGCTGAGATGGCTGCCATGGCCGGGATTGAATGTCAGAGGAATGCACAGTTACAGTGTGTGTGTTTGTGTGTGTGTGTGTGTGTGTGTGTGTGTGTTCGTATGTGTGTGTGTGTGTGTGTGTGTGTGTGTGTGTGTGTGCAAGTTTGTGTGTGTTTGCGTGTGTTTGTGTGTGTGTGTCTGTGTGTGTGTGTGTGTGTGTGTGTGTGTGTGTGTGTGTGTGTGTGTGTGTGTGTTTGTGTGTTTGGATCAGGCCCTGCAGGGGGGTGGCATCACACCAGAGAGCTGGCTGTATGTGTGACACTGTTTACCATACACCACAGTCAGTGTCAGCCACTATAAACCATGCATATAGATTTCAAGTTTTCCCAATGTAGGGATAAAGTAAAAATTCAAAAGAAAAGGCAAACAAAGTACTTTTTTTGCGCATTTTCTTTTGCTGAAATAATAAGACTTTTGTATCCCACTAGGCATTCAGATACTGCAGCTGCCAAAGTCAATTCACAACTCTGTAATTATTAAGCATTCTAGCTCTTGCACTGGAAATGCCACAGTAATAGCTGAGTGAAGTGGAAAAGGTGGTCAGCCATAATACTCCAGTCCCAGTGTCTGACACACAGGATTTGTTTAGGGTGTCTGGGACCTTGGAGGCACGGTACACTCAGGTCAGCCAGCCCTCCCCCTAAAGCTAAACCCTTCTCTATTTGTCTTGGATTGTTCCAGCGTGTTCACCAATGTTCTATGCACTGAAAGCAGCTTCTCTTAAACGCAAGGGCGGGCCCGCCTGTCCCTGGCGCACATTCCCAATCCCGGGTCCCCTTTTGTCTGGCGTGTCATCGTACAACACTTACCAGCACTTGAAGAGTGAATAGGTCATTGAATCTCCATGGCAACGTCAGCAACTATGTTTTCTCTTCTGTTGGATGTTAGTGGCGCTGTGTGCTAGTGGAGAGAGGTTGAGGGGAGTGTTTATCGCTGTGGAGTGGGCTGGAATCCTCTCTCAGGGCCTTGCAGAACACCGGCTCCCAAGCCCTTCAGATTGTACTTAGGCAGTAAATTACGGGAGTGGGTCCGGCTAACGCTGCTCCAGTAACCCTAATCATACATCTGTCCATGGAAACAGGCAGTTGGCCTTGGCAGCCCCTTCGCAGATAAGCCCCTCGCTGGCATTCAATGAGTAACCTGCAGCTCGGAGGATTGACGGGACACGTGGGCGGGGTTAAGGGCCACTACTTGCCAAGGTTATCGTTTAAGTTGATCGGCACCATACAGCGTCGTTCCCCTGATCTAAGTGTGGTGTCAATCGGTCCAGTGCTAGCAGATGGGCCACCTCCTGAATCACGGCATGTGTTACGTGTCTACCGGGGCGTGTGTTGGACCTGGGTTCTATGGAGGCTTGAGGACACAGGGATCTATTTGGTTTGGATCCGTTAGATTTATTTTTCAAATGCTTGTAATCGATTCTTAGCCATCGAGAGCAATGCCAGGTCCACCCTCAACCGCTGCGTTATTTGAGGTTTCCGAAAAATAAATCTGGCGTCACTCCTGGTCAACGTCCACAAAGACTGGGTGAGACAGTGTTGTCAGTAAACAAGCACGCTGCCCCTCATTGTTGTCTTCTAATCCAGGGTTTGGCAAATGTGGGAGATTGAGATGTGGGGTGGAGATGGGGACAGGGGGGGGTGGGGGGGGGGGGGGGGGGGGGGGGGTGTTTTGGGGAGGTGGTTTAGATGGGGGGGGGGTGGTGGGGGT
>JAVQJS010125094.1:0-17470 GCA_036024795.1 Galaxias rostratus | reverse complement strand
GTGTGTGAGAGAGAGAGAGAGAGAGAGAGAGAGAGAGAGAGAGAGAGAGAGAGAGAGAGAGAGAGAGAGAGACTTGTGTGACTTACACCAATATTCCCACATAGACAACAGCCACTTTCATAGAACAGCACTAGAAGGACCCGGGTGCCTGGGTGGAATGTTTCTCGAAACATTCTCGCCCCGTGTTTAGAGTGGATACGTTACAAACACACGCACTCACCACAAGTTCTCATGAAGGTCAACTGGGCCTTGCAGCCAACACATTGAAGCTGTCCCATGAATGGACGAGCACACGTCTTGTTGAGCTGCGCGTAAACATGGCCACCGCAACTGTTTGTTTTGCCCGGGCCGTCGTTCGGGGGCAGCTACACAGGAGTGGCTATTCTCCCAAACGATTAAACGCAAGAGAAAATGTTTGGTTGGACACACTAAATATTGACCTATCAGGCTAAGCCTGTCATGGGGCTCTCAGGAGAAGCCGTGATTGATATCGGAGGATGTGTTGCCAATCCTCTCCCTCTATCGTTAGCCAATGGCAGGACACTTCACGGGTTTGCCCTCTTTATTTTCTATTTTCTTATCGGATCTCTGGGCTTAAAGGTTTGACTGTAATACCTAAAAAACTACACTCCAGAATTGGGTTCCAATCAGAGGGCAGGACATTTTGTTTCCTGTGAACGCTTAAGAGGATCGTTCTGGTTCTGTGACGGGAGTTGCTGTGCACTCTGGGTATCCTGATGCCAGCACACACCACGGCACTTCACAAAAATCCACCCGCTGAGTCACTTGCCACGCCATTGCAAACCACATACCCCTCTTCTCATCTCATAAACGTGGAGGGAATCATTGTTTTGAGCATGTCCCAAAGTGGTCATACCTTTATGGGCAAGCATAAAATGTGTACTTTAATTTGCCCCTCCAAGGTTTTTAATTCCGTTCTTGGCAAAGATTGTCCACCTGTGAGCCTGGACATCTATAGGACCTGAGTGCCCGTTGATTGATTTACGAGAGAGAGAATGCAGAGTGAAAGAACGAGAGAGAGAATGAGACAGAGAAATAGAGCGATGGAAAGAGAGGACGAGAGGGAGAGAATGCAGCGTGACACCAAAGCACTGTGGTCCCCTGTGTGGGAGGGGTCAGACCTGACAGATGTCCAACATTACATTTTCCACTCCATTTGAGATCAAGAGGGGTAGCCAGGGGTGCTAGCGACGCGAGCTAGCTGTGCTAAACACGCAGCTATCGGTGCTGACAGGCTCATCCGTCTTTTGGCCACGCCAGTGACGGAAAGACAAACACAGCGTACAGGACCCTCACACACAGAGGGGAGCTCCCACACTCCTAAACAAACACACCTCACAGAGATAACACCAAAGCTGAGGCTTAGCAAGAGCCCATTGCCCCATGCATGTGAAAACGTCAACAAGCCACGCTGTTAGGAAAAAGATACAACAGTCCAGATGGACCGGGCATAATTAACTCAGACTTTCTGGCTGGAGGTAATTCACTATTGTACGTGTTGAAGTGGAGTTTGGACACAGTTATACTGTATATCCTGTATATCTGGGTAAACACGTGTAACCAGTGCATCCTTTTAAAAATAAAGCCTATGCAAAGCATAACAGAAAAGTAATTCTAACCGTGGCTCTATGACCCTCGAGGACGCAGACAGGCAGCCAGTAGCCAGGAGCTTAGACACACCTACAGCCTGGGCTATGGACTTGTTCAGGGCGGCCTATGCCGCAAGCCGAGGCCGTGGGTCCTTAAGGGGAGAGGGCGAGTAGTCCCCTGCCGTAGCGCCGTCTGTCCCGGGCTTCAGACACATCCACTCATCAAGGAGCGTGCCGCTTTTTTAACCTCTAAGTACAGGACCGGCAGCGGGCGACGGGCGGCCGATCAGTGGCGTTCATTTCATCTTCGTCTTTCAGCCGACCATGCCACTGGGGAGGCATTCCGCTATAGGGGAGGAATGGGTGGCCGTGTTGGCCTTACAAGGCTGGACGCCTTTACTGAGATGTATGTGTCCTTCCTGAGGGGTTCACAGACCTCACAGGCTGGGATGTTATTAGAGGGGTGGACAGCCACTGGTGTTCTGCTCCAATGACCCATGGCAGCTGCTTTTTCAAGACGTATCCTATAAAATGGCAAAATCTTTAACATGTCCATGGAACACACCAGGACACTGTAGCATTAAATGAATATGAGTATGAACATATTTATTTTGGGTTTGAAATTATTCCCGTGACTAGTGAGCCAGGCGGACTGCTGGACAGTCCTTCCCTATGGTTCCTATTGACTAATTAAGCCACATGAATATTCATCACCTAATCCCTTCGCCATGGCGACCGGGGTGTTGCTGGAGGGAGGCTCAGTTACGCGGCGAGGCCGGCCGATATCCGCGCGTGTGTGAAACCCGAGGCTGACCCGGCGTCCGCGCCTGCCTGGCGGTGTCAGGGGCACACACGGGTCTCTGTGTGGCAGCAGTACACTGGCCTGTTGTGGACCGGGGACACACAGGGACCCCTGTTTGCCCCTCTCCCCACCCCATGCTCTAAATATAGAAACAACAACAACAATGGGAAATGCCAGTTTGAAAAAAAAGCCTCGATGATATCAGCTTACAGCTGAGGTGAATGAATGAAACGCATAGAGAAGGATTTATTTTGTGTTTGTGGATGGATGGAAAGGTGTGGTGCTGAGTTCTAAGGTAGCAATTGTTGTCCCCGGTTTTGAAGGTTTCATGGTCATTAACAGCAAATTGGCGAATAAGAAATGGATGTGATTTAATAAGTTGTAAACCGTGTTTAGTTACGGTTACAGACGGCCACGTTAATTGGACTATGATTGGTACAGTTTATGTTCTGCAGCTAGAAGAAGGTGTTTCCGTGAAAAGCCATGAAGGCCTTAAAAAGTTACTGCCCCGTGCGAGAAGCTTACTCCACTTTTCCGTCTCTGTCTGCTGTCTAAAAATGGATATACGACCTGCTGCAGCACACCTCTAAAATAGTGGTGGCGTCGTAAAAATGTCCCCTTATCTTTCCAGTTGGAATAAATCCTGGAGATCCTAATTCCACCATTGCAGCCAATGGAGCAGTGGCGAGACGGGATGAAGCCATTGAAAAGTGAGGGGATGAAAATAGAATCGTGCAAGGCATAAATTCACCAATAACACAAGAACCAAACGAGTGGCGCCCACAAAAGAAAAGAAGGAGAGGAATAGGTGGAATAATGAAAGAAAGTGGTGCAGGAGAGGAGATGTGGTGTGACTCTTGATGAACTTTCTGCTTGACCTGGCGTGGCTCTGACGTGTTGGACCCGTGGAATAGGAGAGAAGAATGGGTTGGCCGGATTCAAAGCCCGTAGATGTGGGACTGCTCGAGTCCAAGAAAAACACGAAGTGGAGAGAGACGACGGATGTGGGTTTCCAACGGAAGAGTTTGTTTGGTTATGTGACTTAAACGCATGGCGGGGATGAGAGAGTGAGGGAGGAAGTATTACACAGTCATATGAGAGTCCTAAACTTAGTCACTCAACTTGGCCGGTTTGTTTATAATCAACAATTAGTTTGGATGTGTCTCTGTCGTCGCGGCACACTCTAACAAAGCTCGTAACGATGATGTTAGTGGGGACTGTGGTGAAGGCAGCACTGATAATCGTATCGCATGTCTCCTGAGGCTTTTATGGGCTGGGGTGTGTTGAGTTTTCACTGGTGTACGCACCCCTTCCCCTATGACCTCAGGGGGTGAGAACATAAGCTTCATCACCCCACATGCGTGCCTCCTTTTTGCTCTCTTAAATTTATTATCAATCCCCCGTTCTTCATCGCTCCCTCTTTTTCTCTCTCTGTCCGTTCGCCTTTCTCCCCCAACATGTTCATATCCATCTCTAAGTCTCTCTGTTCCTTCCTGTACTATGGCTATACTTTCAACCTAAACACAAACACACATGCCGAAACGTCTGCACCCAGGGTCTCTCCTTCCCACCAGGACATCATGGTGGGCACACAGAGCAGAGCCCCAGTGTGTTGGGGCTGGGGGAGCGGCGCTGAGGACAGGGTCCACCTGAGAGCCAGAAGACACCTAGGAATACCAGGAGGAAAGGTATGGAAGAACCCCGTGCTCATACAGCCACGAGACCGGCTAATAGAGACTCAAGGACCGCAAGAATAAACATGGGAGGAACGATGCACCCGTTGAGAGAGAACAAGAGGGTGAGTCAGAGAGAGAGAGAGAGAGTGAGAGGGGGAAAATGTAGTTGAGATTTGAACGGAACTAATTATCTATGCTTCAGACAGAGCGGTCCTTGCCAAAGACTTTCCAAAACATTGACAGGGCACATCTGCCGCTCTGTTTGCTGGGCCTGGCTTTTGTTCCCATGGCGATGGATCTTTCTGTGTGTCATGATTGTTTCAGCGGGATTTAGCCTGCCTTGGGCCCACACATGGAAACAGAGCTGTTTGTCATAATAGTGAAGTCGACGGCCAATTAGAACGTGTAAATATGGTGGGATGTGGCTCGGACAGTGAACTGGGCCGCGCATCGGACAGCTTTGGCTTTTCACGAACGCACATGGATGGCATACTTTATGTGGTGTGACTATACACCGACATGCTTAGTCAGCTGGTCCGCCATTAAATATATCCCAGTGTTACGTAACGTGCGGTAGCATGAGTCCAGCCTGGACTCCAACCTCCGATCCGAGGGTTTAGTTTACGTCGACCGTCGTTTCTCCTTTCGGCGTTGGCAGAGAGCACGCTCCTCACCATGGACACCGCAGCTACTCAATCCCCCCCACCAACCCCCCCCCCTCCTTAACAGACTTTGGTGATGGTTTTATGCTTTTATTCACTCAAGGGGGTTTTGGAACGCTTGAAGGCTCTGGCATCTCCCTTTGACTGGAAGTTGGATGGACTCGGGACATCATTTCGTATTCAGCCTTTTTGTTTACCCGTCACATTCCATGAGTCGCCAGGACAGACCTTCAGGTGTTCTTTATGGAAATTGTTTTGACAGTCCGCATGTGGCAATGGATTCTACACACGTGCACACACACGCATGCACACACAAACCTGTGTGCTTTTTTTCCAGCTCCACTCGCTACAACTCAACTACGGCATTTCTCCAAAGCGGTTTCTCTATCGGCCAGTCAACGGCTGCTTAACCCCGAGATTTGTTTTGCTGCATCTTATTTATTTTCCCATGGAAAAATATCTGCAGAGAATAATTAGTCACCGGTTCCTTTACCGGGGCTTTTCCCCGACCATCAGCAAACCCCGGGGGGAGATGTAACCGGGGCCGACGGGGCCCGGCTTCTTTTTCATGGGCTCCCCTGTTTTCCCTAAGAGTCATCAGCTTTTCACATTATTCTTGGAGGGCTCGTATGATGCACGTATCTCCTCCGCTCCAGATTCAACAAAGCTCTTGGCCTCCCTCCCTCCCCTCCTGTCCCAGTGTTTTCTGAGCCTGGACACGGGCCCTTCTCTGATGATATCAGGCCAGCCTGTCCGTTGCTCTGCTTCAGGCTTGGCTCTGCCACGTAAAGGCCTTGTTGGAGCCGGGCCGCGGTAACAACGTTGGACTCTGCCCAGGTCGGTCCAGTGGGTCGAATCAGGTTCTCCGGCACGGCCCATTAGGCGTGTGACTCATCAGAAGCTGATCCCCCTTCCAGAGGGGCAAAGGGAGGCCAGGGACGCAGTGGGGCACCAGGCAATGGCACACTCAACACCGTTCTCGAACGCTGCACATGTCTGCTACAGGCATGGACGCCAAGGGCAGTGGTCACTTGAAAAAGCCTGGGCAGGATATGGTGTACCTCGTGGCCTGCACAGGTGAGACTGAGTGGATAGTTCTCCGTTCTGCGATAGTAAGTCGAGAGAAGGTGAAGACAACGGGCCACTCCTCCAGCACTAGAAGGAGAAGGTTCCTCCTCTGGTGTCGGAGACAAAGTAACCCTCTGAGCTGACAGAAGTGAAAGACAAGTCAAAGACAACACACCTTAAACGCTTTATGCTAACCAGCACATGCACACACTCGGCTGGTCCTTTGAGTGAAACATTTCACTACAAACATGTACCCCGAGACACCCCAGGTCATTGTACAAACCCAGAATAGATGTTGAGTTGTTCCTGGATGAAGAAGGGTCTGGGATCAGAACCTCGTGTTTCAGCGTTTCAGGCCTAGTCATACCAGCGTGCTACTGTTGATCCACTCTGTAATCTCTGTGCATCAGTCACACAGGCGACTGGCTAGGTCCGTGGAAAGACAGTCCCAGGAAACACACACACCAGACACGTTCACACCCTGCTCAGGACGGGAGACATTAGGGGATGAGCTATCTTTAGTCATGGTAACAAATGATGTGAGCACACAGAGGCTGGGGGAGGCTCTATGCACAGCGATGGAGGCCCCAATCGCTGGCCTGGTGGTCGGCCAGTTGGCGAGCTGAAACGTGGATAGGAGACGGAGGAAAGGACACTATCCATCCAATAGTTAAGACAATATCCATCAGGAGGAGGGCAAATCGCTTTCCCATGCAGAAGCACAGTGTGGGTTCTTGTACTCATCCGTTAGAAAAGCATCAGGAACTTCACCATCTAACACGCCCCAGATGTGCTCTAAGAGCATCTCTCTCCGGGAATCAATGCTTCAAACAATCACTGCACTGTTCGGTGGCACGTGGCAGACTCTCTCTCTCTACTCCATTTCTCCATCACCTTGTGTACCCTTACCCTGTGAGCAACACAGCAAAACAACCTGCTGCATCCAGACATCTCCCCGTGCTTATTTCTGGCTTGGCAGCATTCTATATGGTTGGAAAAAAAAGAGACTGACACCACGCTATGGAACATGGCACAGCTGCCTCCGTATGCTATAATAGACCTGTGTGGGAGAGCGGTGCGGTCAGAGAACACCGAGGTCCAGACACCCCAAGGTGGTGTGAGGTAGAAAGAGGTTCCTCAGCACTCTTGGTCCCCCCCCGTCAGGGTCAAACCAGAGCATCTCGGCGGGTGACAGTTGATTGGCATGAGGTGTGTGCTAGCGTACGCGTGTGTTTCCCTGTGACTCAGCATGTTCCTGTGGGATTGGGCACTGCCCTCCCTCTTGGCTGGTAGACCACCACTCTGCTGCCACTTGCTGTGGGTGAAACGGTCTTCTCTTCGCTAAACGGATTAGTACCCCGTGACACTGGTTTTGCTTGGACGCGCCACTGCGGACCTTCCAGGGATCAATGGATCGACTGGCAGCGCGTGAGCCGGGGACACGTCACAGCTGACACGGGACCTTCTAGCCCCTTTACAAGGTGGCGCCTGCTCCTTTTTATTTAATTCGCCTGCCACCATAAGCATAACTGTAAGTGGAATTGTTCAACTGGGAGATACGCCTTCACTGTTTCCCCAGGTCTCGCACAGCCAATTGGCTGCCGATGCTGCTGGAAGGAATGGCCAGGCGTTCCCGCCAAGGTCTATAAATTCTGCGTCAGTCCCGGCAACGCCACCTTTCCAGGCTACACGACGATGGTGGAATAATCCAACTCGACGTTAGGACGAGCCTTCGGGTCCGCGTCCGTTCGAGAGCTTGAGGAACAATCTGGAAGAGGATGTCCCGGCCAGGGACACTCTGATGCTTTCCACTGACCCATGACGGGAACACCACGGGTATGACCGGCAATGTGGCAATGGCTGGACAGGGTGGATAGTGTTCAGTGAGAGGTCAAGTCCCCCCACCAACCACAGACTGGATAAGGTGGTCCAGGAACAAATATCAACACCACTGATCCTTCCCATGGCTGAGTCTCAGTCTCAGAGGTTTCAGTTGAACTATCTGTTTGGCTGCCAGGGGTCTGCCTGGGGGAGTTGTGAGATCGTCGTTAGTTGGGTAGGTTATGTTTGGATGCAGAAGGATTGAGCCAGCAAGACGTCAGAAATGCAGGCCCTGAACAACACTCATGTGGGGGAGTGTACGTGAGATGAGGATGAAGAAAATGAAGTAGGAGAAATTATTCTCACGGTCTACTCTCACACAGCAAACCTTTTCATGAGTTTAGAAAGGTTTTCTTTGTAAATTGATATCATTTGACCTGCCATTTAAGGTTGTGTTAAGCAATTCTATGGATATTTTAGACACAACTTTATGTAAAATGGTTATGGGATTGTAAATAGATAGATATTGTTATAAAGACAGAAATTGTTGGGACTTTAGGGCATTTTCATTTCGCCTTAGCTTGGAGTCATAAATCACACGGTGACAGTGAATGGCAGGATAATATTGTGGCTGTAGCAGTTGATTGGGAAGTCTCCCCCGGTGACTGCACATTGGCAGTTAATGTGTGAATGTTTGTGTGTGTGTGTGTGTCTGTGTGTCTGCATGAGCGGGTGTTTGTGTGTGTGTGTGTGTGTGTGTGTGTGTGTGAGAGAGAGAATCCCAGCTGATCATGAGCCCTGTGGGGTCCGTCTCTCTTTTTTTTCCTCTCTCGCCCCCTGTCACTCTCCATCTATTACCCTCTCACACAGTCACAACACCCACACACACACCCACCCACACTTGTGCGCTCCCCTTCCCCCCGTGGCAGTAACACTGCACAGTGGAGCAGTTTAACTCCTTGGCGCCTGGGGTCTTCCTGTAGTCTCGGGGCCTTGCCGGACAGGCTCTTCCCGTAAGGGCCCTGTGGTTACGGGGGGACCAAGCGCCCATTCACCACTGTTTGTTTTCTATGTCATTATGAGTGCCCAAGTCCTCCGCTGACTTACGCCCCCCAAACAGTCGCTCCTCTTTGTCCGGCGCGCGCACACACCCGCCACGGGGGCCGTGCCAAAGCACTTAGCCACACTCACACACGCACGGACGGCGCACGGGTGCGCACCACTCACGGTGTGTGTCCCACAGGTGCGCGCTCACGGTCTCACTCAATCTGTCGTTCTACATGTATTTTTGGGGGGTCCCCCCCCCCCCCACATGAACTGCCCTCTCCATGAGCCAGAGACATGCAGGCACAGACACATGTACACATTGGATGCATCTAAAGCAGGGATTGTCTGAGGTGAGTACGCACACATGAAGATGAGGTTTAGCCATGGCCATACGGGGTTGTTCTGTTAGTTCTGTCCAGTGCCTTTTCCACCAACCTAATAATTCATGTGGCTGGGGCAAACTGTACATAAACATGGCAAATACTCTATTGTTACCATGGCAATGTCTTTGTGTAGCATTTGTTTCCTTCAGTGGAACCGCGATCATGTTTTGCTTACTGTAACCATTTCAAAGGGCAGAGACCGTGAGGGCCAGATTGGAAACGGAGGTATTGTTCATTACCGTCCTCTTTATTACAGCAGCTCTGTGGACCAAAGGGGAAAAAAACACTTGGCGCGGAGCTTTGCATGTGGAAAGAGTCTGGGCCCTATTTGCTGGCGGAAACTGTGCATATCCTCTTTACAAATGCTGCAAGCGGCCTTGCGGTGGTGAGCAGCAGACCAGCAATGAGTCCTGAGAAACAAGGGCCGTGCAATAGGCACAAGCACGTGCTGGTTGGCTAGGAAAAGGGGTGTGTGTGCAGACGGGAGCAGGGATCTTCTGTGTGTCCCAGACCGCCACCTCATCTTTACCTTCGAGTGTGTCACATTTTCATTCACCTTTTCCATTATTTTACTTTCCAATTGCTGCCTTAACAAGCAGGTGATGTGATGGAACACCCACACACCCACACACCACACACACACACACACACACACACACACACACACACACACACACACACACACACACACACACACACACACACACACACACTCTCACACACACACACACACACACATACACAAGGATGTGCCCACGTACTCACAGACATGGTTTGGGAGTAGCCCGGTTCAGTGGCCGCCACAGGCGCCCTGTCTGTCCCGTCTGACCCGTCACCCTTTGATGATGTCACGTGGAAGCTTCCAGTGCGGGTCAATACAGAGGTACAGCAGCGTGACTGACTGGACCAGGCAGGTGCCCCACATCACCATGCACTGCTGCCTCAACAGGGAATACAGGCCTCAACAGGAGACTGCAGGCAGACATGTAGGTAAGTGCAGACCGTACACACACACACACACACACACACACAAAGTTATACACTAGTAGAATACAGAGTGTACACTAACCACCAACACCACAAAAAAACAAAAAGATGATTGTCCCTGGCAGCGTTCAAAGTTTCACAGTAATAGTTTTTCCAAAAACAAAAACATGATGTCTGTCAATTAAAGAAGCCGCATAATGACTGTAATGACAGACTTACAGAGTAAATCAAGAGTTGTTCAATTTGAAAACCCCAAACTCTTAAACACACTACTATTAAAATGACAAAACACATTTCTCTTTTCCACAAGAAATCAATTAAAACTCCAGAGATGTGCCTTGGTTTCCTCTGTCACTGTAGGTTATAATTTCACTCCACTTTTCACCGCGGTGCTGCCACTCGCTGGCCGCAAACAGTTTGTTGGTTGGCCCGTGTTGCGAGTGTCACTTTGATTTGTCCCAACCCCTCAAAATGTCCCCCCTGTGTTTCCCACAGAGTGAGAAGCGGCGTCAGAAAGGGAGGCGCTTCCCAACGCGGCGCCCTGTGAAAATATCAACAAAAAAAAAAGTTTGTAATGGTCCCTTGCAAAGCGGCATAACAGCCATGCGTTCTGTGGGAGAGAAAGCGTGTGTGTGGCAGTCGGATGGAGCGATGCAGGCGCGAGGGAGGTGAAACATTCTGACCTCCACTGTCGAAACAAAAGCAGGCTTCCCCCAGGTGTTGTCGTTTTGGACTCTGGGTGCAATTACTCATGTTTAGGGAGAAAGCAAGGAGAAACGATGCACAGCCGTCCAATGGCGGGGAGGAAAATATTTACCAAAATATCATGTTTTGTTTAGCCAGACATAATTGTAGGAAATGATTTTATTGTCCTTTAAAACTCTGAATGATATAATCACTGTCATATTGTATTTCCATATTGCGTGACATGAAGGAAAGAGCAAGAAGTTTTTAGCTCCTAGGCTGCTGTGGAGCGTTTCTTTTCTTATTCTGGTAGAAAGTCGACGGCAGTGGTGAAAGCCATCCTTGATCCCGGAGTGTTCATAGCTCTATGATAATAGACCACGCATGTTTGACACGTCGATCCCCGGAGTCATCACCGACGCCGCGACCGCACAGGGAGCCCACAGCCAGATGCACAGTGACTGGATTGAAGGAGATTCTCCAGTCTCATCTAAAGGCAGAGCACCTTCAACATCTCATGCTGCCTCTTAACACTGTGCACTTCCCTCTAACACACGCACGCACGCATGCACCCACGCACACACACACACACACACACACACACACACACACACACACACAGATGGTGCTAAACATTGTAATCATTACAGGAGACAATAGCCTCTTCACAGAGGTCGTTTGAGGGAATTGTTATCTGCAGAAGAACACCTCAGAAGTCCTTCAGGTGAGTTCACAGACCTGGACCCAGTAAAACTGCTCTGCCGCGTGTTACCTTGATCCAACATCTCCCTTTCGCATTGCCAACCTACCTCAGCGGAGGGCTGGGTGATCTTGGGACTATGTGGGGTATCAGGAACGTTGGGTCCCGGTGTGTATGGACATGAAGTCTTTCCCAACGGGGCTGATTGGTGACCAGCTGACCACACGCGGGGCCGAGGTGGCGTTTTCATGGAGCCTGGTGGATTGACACTTCCATGCTGTCTGTGCACATGGTCTGGCCTTGCAGCCTGAACGACTGCCCTGCCAGTGTTCCCGCAGACAGATTCCCATGAATCTCGCCGGGGCCTGTTGAGCGCCTGCCTCTGCATCGGGCGACAAGGCCAGACGCAGTTTGATTAAGAGCTCCCCTATGGCATGTCATTGAGGCGGGGGTGTCGGATTTCGCCTAAAATTGGCCATCAGCCTCAATTTATTACCTCCATTGAGGGGCTCCAAAAGCGGCCGGCAATAGTGTGCCCACTAACACAGCACAGCCTCTGCCAAGCCATATAGTGTTGCATTTTAACCAAGCGAGGCAGGGCCCTATTATAAGTGACACCTTTTTACTTTGGCCCTGTCTGGAGCATGTTCGAATGCAAAGCGAGGGACGAGAGTGTTAGGAAAACACTAAAATCCAAACGCATTTTATTGAGGTACCAAAAAACTGCTTTTCCCCTGTCGGCCAGTTGACTTTTTAAACCTGTTTGAGGTGCGACGTTGCATAATTGGGGATAGACTACACACACGCACGCACTTACACACACACACAGACATGCACAAACACACACAAACATAGAATGGCATGAGTGCCCTGGCGCACACATGCGGGCACACACACACACACACACACACACACACACACAGACACACACACACACACACAGACGACAGCACTATACACTTTGGACGACAGACTGCTCGCTGGTTAGAACACGGCTAACAATAACACTGACAGGCTGTTCAGGTACTTCTGCTCTCTCTCAATAACCTGACCAGAGAAAATAAAGTCTGGAGGGTTTCATAAATTGCATTAGGAAGAGAAGGATGCCATGGCTATTCACAAATTCATCACTCCACATGTGCAAAGAGCGAGGAGGGAAGGTTAAAAATGCAGAGTGTGCGCGACGATAATTGGGTCTAAAAATGTCGAGTGGGAACGCCATGCCTTGGACCGGCTAAGCCTTTTACAGAAGCCGCACAAGAACGACAAATGTTATTTTTGTTACCACCGAAGTGAGGAGGTATCTGTGAGTTCTTTTGGCAGGAGGTGTTGATTTTATAACCCTCTCATATGTCTCTCCTCCTCTCTCTCCTCCTCTCCGGTCCTATCTGCTCGGAAATGGCCCACAGGCACTTTGCACTCCCCAGCCTATTCTTAGCTAAAGCTGTGGCCGCTGCAGCAATATTTTTGAAAGATTATTATAGAATTCTCTAAGCTTTTTCCCCCTTGGCAGTCGTCCAGGGTACTTTTTTTCTCCTTTCCTCTCTCTCTCTCTCTGTCTCTCTCTCTCTTGTGCTCTCTTTTTCCCTCTCTCCCCCACTTGTCTTTCTCCCCCATCCACCTTTCTCTGGACAGCGATCTTTGGTTGTAAAATAATAGACTATCAGCCAGCAATAATTTGCCGTCCAAACAGAGCCGACGCTGGCTGACGTTTGTTGAAACCTCATCCCCAGCGCCACAGTCCCCCTTCCCTCCTCCTCCTCGCCAGCCCGTGTTTGTGCAGACAGGCCCCGAGCCCAGCCTGCTGCTGCTGCTGCTGCTGCCTTTAATAAGGAGGCCGAGGGCCGGCCTTGGCGGGGCTACCGGGAGGCTGGTCTGGTCTGGACCGGCCTAGTCTGGGCTGTGTGTTTGAGGGGGGGGGGGGGGGGGGGCTAGGGAGGGAGGGTGTTCTGGGTTTGGAGGCTTGTCTGTTCGGAGGCTGATCTGGGCAGGTCCAGGACGGCAGAGAGGGAGTCTGTTGCTGTAGGTGGAGTAGGCAGACAGGCGAGTAACTGAAAAGTAAGGTATTTATATACTGAATACTGCAGGTGTGTGTGTGGATGTGTGTGGCTCTGACTGACGGACAGAAATGCGAGAGGCAAAAGTATCCCGAGACAGAACGGTCAGACGGGATCAAAATACAGAGAAACAGGGGAACAGGTGGATTTGGCCGATGTAAACAAGGCACTGGGTCAGTCATCTGGCTCTAATCTCCGTTGCCTGGAAGCCCTGTGGACTCTTTGGCTGGGTGGGCAGATTACACAAACTAACATAGTAAGCCACTGGTACCGGGCTGACCCGTCTGTCCGTGATAGTGTCTCCCCTCACAGGAGAAACAGCTCGTTGACGGACGTTCTCTGCCACCACCCCCCGCCGCCGCCGCCACAGACACTAGTACTGCCAACATCATCAAAACGGTAAAAAAAACGTCTACGACCAACGAGGAGAAATTATATTAAGTAGATTTCCATCACAATTAAGGGCCACAAATTACGGCATTTAGGAGCTAAATGTGGCGCGGGGACTGTGGCTTCATGTTTGGCACGGCAGGCGCACTCTGAAAGAGAGACGTCCATACGTTCCGGCAGGGCCAAGGTGGAGCGTATGTATAGACTTGTGTTCTCCTCCAACAGGAACAGACTGGCCAAAAGCAATCTCCATTCTCCAGGAGCACCGCTCAATGTTCTCATTGTGTCTCTGCTGCTGAGCAGGGCACGGGAGTGCTCTGCCTTCTTATGCATGGCTGCTGAGGCTGGCTCCGTGGCAGATGCAAACTTGCGCCCGTACACACGCCCGCGCACACAGAGTAGCTTGTGTTTTGGAGTCCTGGCTGCTCTTACACCTCCCCCAACATCTCCCATCCCGTTCCGAATCTCCCGTTGACTCTTCCACCATCCGTCCTTCTTCGCCCGCATTGCCGGTGTGTCTGGAAATTGGCGGGGACATGTCGCGGATGCAAGGGGATTAAACGCTCTGGTGAGCACTGGAGCAGTGTGATTGCAAATCCCCATGAAAATCCTCGGAGTGGCTTCCCTGCGGCTACTCCCACTCCAAACAGCATGAGCAATCTCCTGGGGCAAAACGGCCGCACGCGCCCCACGCCACATAACACAGGCCTGTCCAGTAACACCGAGGGAGAGAGGAGGGTGTGTGTGTGTGAGGGAGGGAGAGAGGGAAGAGGGGGGCACAAACAGAATAAGAGTTCTCTCAAACTGATGCAATGAAAAGAGAGGGGAGAAAAGAAAGATACATTGAGAAAGAGAAAAATGAGAGGGAGAGAGCGAGAAAGAGGAGACAGAGCAAGAGAGAGAGCAAGAGAGAGAAAGAGAGATAAAGAGAGAAGGGGAGAGAGAGGGGCCTAGAGAGATGGATGAGACCAATTAACCCCCCCTCCCCCACCCCCCTTTTCTTCCGCTGACCCTCCGTCAAAGCTGCAGTAGGAAAACAGAGCGCGAAAATAATAGAAATGTGTGGACTGACGGAGGGCGATCATTAAACGGCCCGTGCTCCTACACCCCCTGATTGGGGTGTAATTAACCCATTATCCCCCTCCCCCCTTCTTTTCCATAATGATTACAATAAGTGTGGGGGTGAGAGGCTTGGGCCGGGCCTCGGAGTACAGGCACAGTCCATTTAGTACACTCAGACATGTCAGGGGCGTTCATTAATCATGGGCTGTTTTTCACCCCACGGTGAAACGGGCCGCCTCAGTACCCGAGCTTGGCTCGTTAGCCAAGCAATACCAATGACCTGCCGCTTCGGTCGCAGCTAAGAAGTTTTGACAACATAAGGAGAGACCGTTTTTAATGCTGGTGGCAGCGCTAGGAGAGCCAAATCATTGTTGATGTGTAAGTTTGAGTGTGTGTTGGTGGATGCGTGTATGCGTTCAGTGCCCTTGTCCACAGAGGGGAAAGTTACGATACGCGCAACGATTGAGCTCGAGAGCCAAAAGCTCGTCTACAGAACAGGCCTTCACACTGGCTGAAGCAAGGCAGACTGTGGAGAAAGTCTTTTATCAGGGCGGCAACAGGGACCACCTCACGTCACAACTCCTACGGTGATCCGCAGAGGATTTATGCATGTTTACTCTGACTCTCTTCTGCAATCTGTACTCTGCTCTCATGTGCTTATGCTCTCCAGGAAGCAGATCAAAGAGGATTAGATCAAAATGGCAGCCATGTTTTGAGAATTTCTGAATGTAAAAAGCACAAAGTTCACTTAGCGAATATTTTTTCCAAATGTGTGCTGATATGAAATTTAATGTATAATACATAGAAAAAGAATATTATAGTATTATAAGAATAATTCTAGAACAGTTTTACAATTAGTTTTAGAGGATTTTTTACGTATGCTTATAATCCAAGTGAACACCAACTCCCAACATGCATTGGTTTTAATTATGACCCCAATACAATGGACCAGAAGACCTACCACAGATTGTTACATAAGGTTTGGCTGGGAGTATGAGGACTACAAAGTATGTATTAGCCTATTCATCTATTAGCCAAGCTAGTGTCAACCGAGTAGGTTGAGCAATGAGGGCAAATGATGAAGTTATTTTTCTTCATTACATTAACCATAATACCTGTAACCCTACACTCGACGTTCATTCTCAATTAGGGACTGGGAGTTTGGACCAGCTTTGAGTGGATATACTTTGTGCTTGATACAAAGAGACGAGACTACAAACTGCTCGCTGACACGAATAAGCACCGAATGATTTATTTCTGCCATTAGGCGCCATTGTTGATCTTCTCAGCACCTCCATGTCGGCAAGGTATGTTATCTTTTCACTGGGAATTTATTTTCTTTTTTCCTCCCCTTTTCTTCTTTTGTGTTTGACGACCAATTGTATTTGGTTTATAATGTTAAAGGTATGGGAGCCGTGAAGGGCGATTTCCCAAATATCTGAAAGGAAAATATTGAACCAACTCCTCACTCCCGAAATGATCCATCTCTGATGAATAAAAGAGAGGGTCAAGAATACATAGAAGTGGTATGTGTGACAAAAGGATTGTAACAAGATGTGAGCACCGAGTTGAAGACAGCCTCAATGTTAGACTTCAGTCAATAGCCAAACCAAACTTAGATACTGTCAGGAAATGAAGGCACTTAAAGGACCAAGCTTTGCAACGGCCAGGAAAGCCCAGAAGACCAGTGAAGAAAGGATGAGAAAAATTAGAATGGAAAAAAAGGAAATGACGGCAGAAGAAGCAAGAAGAACGGAGCGTAAACGAGAACCCGAGGAGAACAGAGGAGCGGGAGCAGGAGTCGAGGGGTGAGCCGACAAAAGAAGAGTGAATGGTCCTTCAGGGCAAATCCAGAGGAAGGTCAGCCGTGGTGCGTAGAGCGGCTGTTATATCTGGCAGCAAGAAGGATGAAATGGCCCTTCAGGGGAGGATCGGTTCCTAACATCACAGGCCAGATAGGCTACATGGCTCCCCGTGGCCCAAGTTGTTTTGCAGAGCCGGGCGAGAGCAGAGCAAGGCCACGTCAAAACAAAAACAACAGTGTGAGATCTCCGAGCCAAACGTGGAGTTTTGGTGCCAAAGTAATTTACAGGGGGAATTTCCTCCTTGCGTTGTCTCAACGCTTCCGTGACCAGTTCGAAAATGTGTCTCTGAATATCTCAAATCTCTACACCTCAAAATAACACCGTGGATGTGAAAAAGTATACACGGAGATGAGTCGGTTGCTTAACCCTATTGGCATGGATCGGCCCACTGTATGTTTCCACTCAGAGGACCGTCGTGGATCCTGGTCTAAGCTGGGCAAAGCCCAGGGAGAGCTGCTGTCATTAGGGGAGACGGCTGCCCTCCCCCATGGACCACAGTCAGGTGGAGTACACCCTGATCAAACCAGGGCTGAGAGTGGCTGCTACCATTAGCTGGACAGCTGTGATTTATGCATGAGGGCTCACAAACCCAGCTCCGACACTGTTTGACCTGCGACCTCTTAGTGGTACCCCCATCCTGCACTGGCTCCGTATTG
>JAVQJS010125093.1:0-27391 GCA_036024795.1 Galaxias rostratus | reverse complement strand
CCCCCCCCCCCCCCCCCCCCCCCCCCCCCCCCCCCCCCCCCCCCCCCCCCCCCCCCCCCTGAAAAGTAAGCTGTACAAGTTGGCTTTCTCAAGACCCTCATCATCCTTTTTGATTTTTTACTGTTGCTACGATACCTCGTCCCGTGTATATCAGGACACAGGAAATTACCCCTAAAGCAAATGCTAAAATTACTGTCAACTCAGATCGTCCAAGTTTTGCTGTGAAGTTCATCTAAGACCACATCTAATCCAATTTCTGTACAATAATGAGAATGTCAACGCATTTATACAACCCAGTATGTGACATAATCTAAAAATGTGGAAAATGTGAACGCAGACACCTAAGTGACATTTACTGACATTCATGAAATGATAATGCCGTGATGCACTCAATTACAACGTCTTTCTTTGAAGTTAGCTTCCCTTTACTAATCTGTTCCCATGAATTAAGACGAGGCAGAGTTCAGGAGCCGTGATGCTCATTAAGCGAGTAGCTCTCTGCACTCAGTCTGTGGTATTTCCAAATTGGCACACCATTCATTCCAGTCTAGACAATCGTGTCCATAGTGAAAATGGCCACCACGGTAACAGAATGCTGCTCAGAGAGAACGCTCAAAGCCCCACACTTTAAAAAAAAAATATATGCAATGTAAAGGATAAAAACCCATACCTAAAGACAAAAAAATAATAATTTGTCAGTGCCATTGAAAGTATTGACAGCATAGAAGAAAAATGTAACAAGTGAAAGCGAAAAACTCCTCACTTCACCGATTAGGAATTGCTCCTAAAACAAAATGTTTAACAGTACCTACTTAGCAAACAGAAAATAAAAAGGTTACAAGTGAGCAACTCAGGAGAACTGCTGGGTGTGGATGGGGAACCTTGTAGTGTTATGAAAGGATGCATTCTCAACGACAGATCTACTCAAAAGGAGTTTGTAGCAATCTACCAAGACAATGTTGAAAAGCACTGTGGCTGAGAGAGATGGAAAAAAGCTGGAATGGCCACTTGACATGAAAGATGTGGCCTCTCTACCTGTTGAAGTGTGTTGCTGCCTCCGTGTCTTTCACCAGACTTACTAAAGGGTTAATCCCTACCCCGTTGGAAGAAAGGTAAACATGTGACAAACCTGCCAGCATAAAACAGGTCAGCCATACATTTGCTTGGTTGGCCAAATAAATAAATTTTGAAGTCTCCCAGACTTTGTGCAACATGGGATTAGTTAAAGATTAATAGCTATCACACATTGATTTAGTGTAAATATATTTAACTTACATCTGCATGACTAATCTTTTCTTAATACCACCCATCCCACCTAACCCACCCCAAAAAGTTTCAATATGACCCTAGAGTAGATATCTAAATTTACATTTTTAACAGAACCACATTGAGAGATTCAGCTCTATTAATTGAACTCTCTGCAGACATACTTAGCAGCTAAAATAGTTAGGAAGTGCATAGCAGAGGTCAAAAGGGACAAAGTAGGCCAAGGACTCACTCAGAAAATAGATTCTGACTCACAGATGGCCTGAATCATCTTGGTCCTCTGAGAAGAAAAAAGAAGATTGAGAACAATATGTAGGTTAAATATAAACTACAAAACTAGTACCCTAAGCCATAGCTCATAGGGACCAAAAACTTTTTTTTTTTATTATCACTCTTGTAGCTGATAGTACTCAGGCAGATGGCAATATAAATGCCAAGTTAAACCAAGCTCTTTTAGAGAGGAGAAACATAATATAAGAACTTTGTTGTGCTTGTGCGTGAGTAATACACAACAAAATCCACGCAGCACAACTAACAATTCCTGAAGTTACTGAGTAGCTATAAAACAAGGCTTGAGTTTATGACTAATGCGTAGTGTTTAAAAATGTTTGTTCCTACGACAATTCATTCATATACCGCCCCCATGTGGTGGTAATGTGATACTGCCAATTAGGTTCTCGTAGTGAGATGGACAAAACGCGTTTTTAAAAACATGAGGCAATCTTTATTTATGTTTCAACGCAAAACAAACAAAATACCTTATTTATCAATCTTAAAGAAAATAACTCAGTCGGTTTCCTAAAAGTTAAACAAAAACAAGAACAACTTATGGCAACAAGTCAGTTAAAAACAATCTACTTTCATTGTGTTCTTTACCTGCCCTATCCAAAACATTATCCCTTATGAGTCCTGACAGTTATGAGTCCCCATACAACAGATCTGTATTGCAAAACATATTTTATGAGGGAATACAACTGAAAAGCTTAGGCTTAGATATACTACATCATTTGGCCTCATCTCCAAAGAGGAAACTTAACAAAGACAGCGGGACAAAGACATCAGAGACAGTACAAGACGGCTGGACGGAACCCTTTTTCATCCAGGTACATAAACCAAACTGCCCCCCCCCCCACAATACATTGTCAATAGACACAACGTTTACAATCCTCACATCTCACCGGTTGTCATTATGATATGATCTCATGTGTTGCAATAAAGCAACAAAAAGCATGACCTCTCTGTGACAGACAAAGGCTTTATCCTGAACGATGAGGGGGAAAACCACTTAGCATTTAGGAGAAGTTATTCATGCACATGTAAAAGAAAAACTCAAAAATGGGAGTTCATTCAACTGTGTGAGGATCACCATGCAGGAGCTATAAGGGGATATGCAGAAAATAATCAAATGAAAAGTCATGGCACAACAACTAATAAATATGAGAACGCAAAAAGTCTGGCATATTGGAAGAGGCAGTAAGTTTGTGGTAAGGCGTCAATAGGATAATTTTCATCTCAAGTCACGCAAGCGTCAAACTTATACTTTTCTTAATACCGTTTACAGTACTATGTGAAAGCACGCATGCAAATGGTTAAAAAATAACCTCATCTCCCCTTCAGTCCAATACAATAGAAAAGAAGGCTCTGATATTTAGGACACACATTTCACTCAGTAAAGAAATCTTTGTATTTTTGTGAACATAAAATAAAGCTTTACGGGTGTCCTATCTGTGACAAGCAGACTAACCAATAACCTCACACAAGGAATAAGAAGTCAGTCAGTCAGTCTTACTCCTTACATTACAACAAACATATTACCAGGTCTTCAATGAGTTACAGACTACAGTTACCGTCACACAATATCATAACAGTATCTACCATCTTTTCACTCTAATTCACATTTTTTTACATGGGTCACACATAAAGGTGACAATCAGGCTAAATGTTGATTATTCAGAAATTATAGAGACAGCAGTTGCTGTGAGTTTGTATGTAAGTGGTAGTTCTGTCTTTTTTAAAGAAATTAGCCTAAGAGAGGATGCACACGTTACTTTTCAAGGAAATTCCATAGGGTCAATATGTACTTGCAGACCTTGGTCTTTCGGTGTTATTGCTGAACATTTTTTGTAAATGTATGGTTTTTTTCCAAATATGTAACTTGAACTAAGTGCTCGATGATGGAGAATGTGAAAACAGAAAATAAAATAATATAAGAAAAACTCAAAATAGTACAGGCATATATCCCAATGTCTTCAGTTAGGTCCTTAGTATTGAAACATTTGCAGCAAGGATTCTTGAGTCTTGTGATACCAGAAAAGGTTCTGCCACAGACATAGACTGGTCCTATATCTATTGGAACCAGGCTCAACAGAGGGTATAGACAATGTGAGAGCAAATTCCCTCGATGCATGTGAATGTGGATGCAATCCTGTACTGTCCGAACGTTTATCAAGTGATTATTCAGCCCCTTAAGAGTGTGCTGGACAAGAAACTTGATACGAAACGGTTCCATAACTTTCAAATTTGTGTTTGTATGAGATGATAGAATGCGTTTGTTTTGGTTTGAAATCTGGAAACCAGTTGTTGGCAGGTGTGGATGAGGCTAAGTTAGGTCTCCATAGGAACACAGTCCACAGGCACAGGCCTAGCAACAAACAAATGGAAAGGGGGAACAAATAAAACAAATAATTAAATTACACAATGAGTAAAACTAAAACAAATCTGTCGTTTTAATAAACTGGAATGTAAGGAAAGCATAAGACAACTCTGTCGATTTTATTTTGTAAAATAAACGGGACACAAAAACAGAAAGGTGAGAGAGCAAGCCATGTTTCAAGTTGCATGGAACCTCACTTACATGGAACACTAGGATCAGTTGGTGCTGGAGAGCGCAGTAGCAAGCTACTTCCTTTTCAAAGCAGCGGTGTCTTCGTCCTTCAGGGTAAACTTCTTCCTCAGGGCCTCTGAGATCAGAGAGGCAGAGTCTTCCTCTCTCAGTGACGTGCAGCCTCGGTTGTATCTAGACGAAACATAGGACCGTTCAGGTTGTCACTCATCGGCACGGATTTACTACCAAGCCAACACATTTTGTTTCTGCATTGAGAATAGAACAGATTATGAGTGATTTTATAGCAAACATGCTGAATGGGGCAGAGGGCGGGTATCCTCTTCTGCTTTAACAGCAGTATGTTTGCAGTACCTGTCCTTGCTCATCTTCATGCGGTTCATGTCCTTCAGAATGTCCGTGACGTCTGCAAAGCTGGTGGACTTGGAAAGAGACACGGTGTCCTCCTCCGCCTCCCGGAACTCCATGCTGGGACGGTCGAGGTCAAAGGTCGCTGAGGCGGTCATGCAGACTGGTGGAAGGGGGTCAGGTGCCAGCTCAGACACGGACACCACATCCTCCTCGTCTTCCTCTTCCTCCTCTTCTTCTTCTGTGACATCGCTGATGACAAATGAGGCAGCGGTGGTGGCAGCTGGCTGGTAGGGCACGGTCTCAAAGGGTGCCATCGAGAAACTCATGCTGGTGTCATCAGGAGACAGGAGGTCAGGGGTCAACGGGTTGGAGCCTTTGAGGAGCAAACAAAGCAGCGGGAGTATTAAGCATGTATGCACTGATTCAACATCAAACCCTAAAAGAGCAATGGTATTAAAACAGCTTAAAAAATATATCTTAAACTAAACCTGCTTTGAGGTAATTCTATGTTTACTGAATAGTTCTCAAATACCTTGAGTTTTACATACTAATATAATACAATATATAATATAATACTAATATATAAAGAACAAAGAACACTTTTGACTTTCTTTTACTAGTTTACAACTAATGTTTCAACATTTCAGGGCTGAAACCAAATCACACTTTAAAGATGTCACTAGATAGCGACCTACACTATAGATAAAGGCACATTTTGGTACAAACAAGCTTCTGAGAGGATTAGGCCATCAGCCTTAGAAAACAATGGAAAGAGAGAAGCTAGGGCAGTCCGTTATTTATAGAAATATCTTTGCAGCTCTTCGTGTCCATCTTTAAACAACAGGAGATCCTACCAGACTCATTGGAGACGATCTTGGCTATCTGAGCACGGAGTCGGCTGAGCTCGTCCTGCAGGGCCGTGGTGCGGTTCATTGCGGTCACGCCCGGCTTTCTCAAGCCTTCCACCTTTTTGCCCTCGCGGCGGAAGTTAGGCACTGAGGAGTTCCTGTGGAGCACCAGGAGCGGGGTGGGCCTCCACTCGTGCCTGAAGGGCCGCGAGTCGCTCCTGAATACAAGGCGTGCAGTTAGGAAAAAAAGTAGCAAAAACTGTCGTGATTAATTACACCCAAAAAACTGATTCATTTGTATGTACCATGCTATATGCCAGGATGAATCGTTACATTTCCCTGATTTAGGTTGTCATAGTAAAAGATTAACAAATGGATAATTACCGCACTCGTGCATAGGTCTCCTCTTCATCTGCTGCAATCCAAGCTATATCAGCCAAAGTGGGTACCATGGGCCCGTCAAATGGTCGCAATGGGGGTAATCCGGGAAGCTCCTGAAACCCGACAAAATAAATCCGGTATTAATTGTCAGGGAATGGTATCATAACACAACCTATTACAATTTAGTCACAGTCATAGTTAACCAAATTTTTGTATGAGAATTTTCAAGTACACAAGTACAATATTTACCTGGAAACATGCCCTCGTGGGAGCTTTCAGAGGAAGAGTGGAGCCTATTCTTCTCACCATGCTGCGAGTAGATCCATGGGGCTTGTTCTGCCAAATAGGAATAGGTTCCTGAATAATGTTAAAGAAGCGTCATGCTGTTAGGCTCACAAACCTTATTTGAGGCGTCATACAACTTTGCAAATGTTGCAAACGCGTTCTAGTAGTTGAAGTAAAAAAATCATGCATTAGAAACCATTGACAAACGCAAAATCCTATTCCTATGGCTATGCACAACACATTAGAAAATAGGGGCACAAGGACAAGGCAACTTACTGTTTCGGTTTCCATAGTGATGCGTCTACGCTGCAAATGGGCCAAACTTTTGCCTTGGTGCTTGCTTGGAGTGATGGAGTGAAATTTTTGTATCAAACTAAAGACTGTAGTAAAGTCATCTCGGTCTGCATATCCTTGGCACCTAGATTATAGAGAAATATTCCGATGATAAAATAATATGTTTCACAGTAGAGGTATGCCAGACAAATGTAAGAAAATGTCAAACAAAAGGTCTATATTATATAATTCATTTTATGGCTTCATTCCAAGCGGATTATATGACTTTATTAAGCAGATGCCTTAATACTACCGTGAAGTTAGCTAAAATTCCCAAGCTTAATTTCTCAACTTGGATGCTACTACCGCTAATATTATAACTAATACTAGAACTACAACTGCGTTCATGATTTATCTGCCTGCCAGTAAGAAAATGTTGGTTTGACGACGGTACATGACGAGTGTCTGCTGCACAATAAAATTAGATTGGAGTACTGTAATGAAAATTACAACATTTTGTTGGCTAACGTAACCTAGCTTGCTAAATGGAAACCGTTAGCCAGTTAGCACTAGCAGCAGGTTTATTTGAGCTAATGTGTTAGATAGCTAACACAACACAGGCTACAGCGTACGGTCACTGTCACTCTCATTGACCCCAACAAAATCTCTGCTTTAGATAGATTACATAGATTTCTCTATGTAATTAATCTATCTTTTCAAATCAGATGCATTTTTAAATACTCAAAGTAGAACAAATACTGCCATACCTGCAAGACTTATTTTCTAAGCTTCAACATAAGAACGTTCTCCTATTTGTCTTTCAGACCGTGGCTAATGTTGTGGTTTTACTAGGCCCAGAAAACTACTCCTCTTTTCCGTTGCCTGATTGGTCGAATTCTTAAACAAACTCTTAGGTAACCAATGGGGTTTGAACATTGACATTGATAATATAGCACTGCCAAGTGGCAAATGAAGAGGATGCCGCATACATTCTTTTCGTCGTTATTTGTTTTACAGTTATCTTTAACAACGTTCCAATTTTATACACACAGCTCCTTATACTGCAGCATATTTTCCCTTGGATTGTGCTCAATGTATTTGTATATACATTCATCTAGATGTGTATTGCGTCCTTTTGCTGTGCATGCATACATTTCAATTTAAACAATTTATAAATGAGAAAAAAATTTTTTACTAGAGTTAGTTGAATATGGTCATTACGGAGACTGCATGCATCCAGTCACAGTCCGTTCTTCCAACATCGGTCCCTTTAATTCGGAATGAGAGTGGGCGGAGCGTGTACATATTGAACTTGTTAGTGTTGCCTGCAGTGATATCATACATAACACCGCAATATGAAGTGCATCTTTTCTGACCATTGGCAGCTCATGCAGCTTTTGAGAGAGGTCAGTCTTTAAATAAGCTTGATACTGGCTGTTGACCAATTTACTTGTTTTTGTAACACTGTCTATGAATCCTCTTATTGGGGTAATTTTTATTTTTGTGGGAGCATGCAATTATTTCGTGACGGTGAAGGCTTACTTCCTATACGATATAGTGTTACAGCTCATGATAATGATACTGGTGAAAAACGGGGTTACTGAATAAGAATATGTATATCTAAAGTTTAATGATGTCGGAATGCAGAAGGTTAGACCATGCATTAACGTAGTGCTCAAGAGCACAACTGTGGCCTAATGGTATGTCTGCCCAGCCCAAATTATCTGCAAATACATGGGTATCCCCAATTTGTCGTTACTTCTTTTTTGACGGCTCGTGAGGGTTGTTAAGATAATGGTTGGCGCATTTAAAAACAGAATTTTCTCAAGTCAAATGGTAATTACCTTGTAGACATCATATGAGTTAAGTGCATTACACATCAGTCACTTTCTGAGGGTGGGTCATATCTGCACATGCTTCTCATGGCTTTCTAATGCTCTTGCTGGCGTTTCTTGCATGCAAGCCTTTATTGAGATAATCATATAGTGACACTTACAATAGATGCTACAATGAATAACAGTTTATTTTTTGCAGCTGATGCATATGACGTTGCTCTAAATAATTTACTGAATCTTTAGATCAGCAGTCTAATTGAAAGAAAAGGTTTCATAGCATTTAGCCTCTGCACTCCCTTCCATTCCTTCTGTTCAGGTTCGATAACTTTTTTTTTAATATTCAGAATGGGGAGCAAGAAGAGGAGAAGGGATACCAGTTGAGTGACATTGGCTGTTGCCACTAACTTTGGAGGACAGAAAGAAGGCTTCAGTTTGGGAAGTGGCCTGCCTGATCAACAGCCATGGAACACAAGCGACAGAAGGAACAAAACCGAACCTGTTACTTTGGCAATGTCAAAACCAGGTCAGGCCTGCAATTAGGTGGATTATGGACTAAAACAAAGGCAGAAGTGTTGAGTCATCATACTTGTGACAAATTAAGCTTCCATCCACTGAGAATTATAAACTATGAGAATGATGATTGTTCAGAATGTGCATACACTTATTCAGGTGAAAAAAAATAAACTGTTTACATAAGCATTCAGAGGTATTTAGTGGGTTGGATATGAAAAAGTTTGACAGGAATGGAAAACCATGTTCAAATGGTCTGCAGGGAGATGTGCAAGTTTTTAAAATGGATATAAGTATGGTCATTTTTATGTTAGATGAGAAAAATCATTCCACATATTTTCTACTACTTAAACAGAGAAGATTCTTTTATGGATTTTCCAAACCTGTTTTTTTTTCACTTAATGAAACACAGCAAATGTTTTTGTAATGAAAGGTAGGCCTATACTTGTCATGCTAACCTAGTTCTTGTCTTAACAAGTATCTATTTAAATAATCGTTTCAAAGATTTTGTGTGTTTCTGCCTTGTCTCCCTGACAGGTTGGGAGCGAAACTGCCGACTCAATCCCAAGGTTTCATCACAGGCCCTTGGGACAACCAGCCTCAGGGACACCCAAACAAAGAAGCCAAGGACAGCAACCATTGCCAGCAGCCTGCAGCTGGTCGCCCCCTGGATCACATCCCCCATATCAGGAATCCTAGGCTACGACAATACTACCTGCAAGGTGCTCTATTGGGGCTATATCCAAAAATCTGTAGCTGGAGTAGTTTGGTTGTTTCATTGAATGATCAGTTTGTTGCATTAGGTTAGAACCAGATCTATTTACCATGGTAGAAAATATGTAATTATTTAGTTATCATTTATGGTGTGAAACATTGACTCAGTATCTTTACTTGTACTTCAAATGGTGACACATAACTGCCTATAAACAGATTTGAGTTTGTTTATAATCAATAAAAAAGACAGTATTGCTGTAACATCTATTTATGAGATTGTTTTCTGGCAACAGTAAAAAGCCTATGCAGGATACATAGATACACCCGTAAACATGATCTTATCTTATCTTAATTTCCTGTAAACTATTCAGTATAACTCTTTCCCTATGCAAATTGTTTGGATGCAATGGTTATATTGTTTTAAGAAACACTTTTGGCAAGATTGTATATGTGTGTGTGTATATATATATATATATATATATATTGTTTTATAGGGCCTACATGGGAAACTAACAGCACCACTGTTAAATCAAAGGAAACAGACACAGACAACGCGGTAAGTCAAAAATACTTTATACAAATACCAAATACAAGCTTTTGCCATGTTTTCTACAACTGTGATTAACAAGATCTGGATTTGGGTCTTATTTGATGTACACCGACAACTTTATGAGAACCTCTGGCATGTCAAACCCAGTATCTGACTATACATCAATGTTGCAAATTAATTTGTCCCAGGTTTAGATGGTCACACCTTTGACCACATTGACTGTATTTTAAAGAGATCCTTTTGGAAAAGTATGTACATTAATCCTGTCATGTACTTTATTGGCTATATGTGTGGATTTTTGGGAATTGCCTTTCAGTTCCCCCGAAACTGATCAGAGACTAATCTCACTGCACTCACCACGTAATTTTATGATATTCAAAGGCTGTGATAAGCAATGTCCAAGGTACAGAGAACGGCTGTTCTGGAATGGCCGCAGCTGTTTTCTGTCACCATGGGTATACAGCGATTGATTCAAAACCTTTACATCAAATATAATGCAAGGAACACCTATTCCAAGGTTGGTTTTTACACAAGTATTGTGTAAACATACATTGAAAGTATTTTATATTAGTTCATGTTTGTGATTATATGAGATTGATTTGGATCACAAAGGGAAAATGGCTAGACTCAACAATAGATTAATTTTGTAGCCTGCTCAATATATTGTAACGTAAATCAAGTTTACATTGTTGTTATGTTTCTATTGGGGATTCAGAGTAGGGTTGGTTTGGATTTCTTTCAGTGGATGTCTGTTTTCAATGTTGCATATCATGACTACATGAGATATAATATAACATACAAAACAATACATTGGAATGTATCTACATTTTGATACATACTTTGGTAGCAAAGATGCAAATACATACAGCAACATTCGACGGGTTGTTTTGACCCTTTGAACTTTAATTTGTCACAATCTTTGTTGAAGTAAACAACCAAGGTGTATTAGTATGGCAAATAGAAAGCAATACATCTGATATATATATATATACTGTATATTATTCTTTGAGATAAATCTTAAGTCTGCCTTGTAGTGCGATGTTCCTTCAATGCCTTCACTAGCTTTTCAATTGGTATACTTTTAATTGATTGCTTTCTCAAACAGAGTCATGCTGGTGATACGGTTTTCAGCATCACCTCACAGATCAGTGTCAGCCCAACTCCAACAGATTCAACCGAAATAGGCCAACATCCATTCGTCTCCTCTTCATCCTCCGCCTCCACGCTTGTTCCAAGACAGGTGTGTTATTTTTATTAATGGTTGCTGCACTCAATTACGCTTGCATATGTTCTAAACTTTACAGTTACAGACCCTCATTGTTTTACAGCTCTTCTTTAGATCTGATTAGGACACGTAGTCATGGGATTAGTCAAATGTTTTGGAATATGTGTTCTACAGCCTAAAGTAATTTGACTGTTGAAATGGGAGTGATCATGATTTTCTAGGGTATAATTTTTACCTCAATAATGAAAGAGTTGGATTGTTATGAGTAAATTCTTAATTGAAATTGGTGGCAAAATACCGTTAATTGTGACCAGACTGCACTGAAAAACCACGTGCATTGTCTACGACCAGTCTCTTTCCAACCTACAACCCCCCTGTCGATCACACAGTCGACCGCAATGATATGATATATGTGGAAAGCAGCAGAGTGGAAAGAGGAAGTGCATACCCTGTCTTTAACGATTAATCGTTACTGTTGTGTTGAATAAATTTCCTTTTGTCATGGCCTCTATTTTGAAGCACCTCTTGGTTCCAAAAAGTAAAACCAACACCTCTAGCCGTGGCTTGTGTCCTCTGGAACCCAACTTAAACACAAAACCAAGACTGGAGCCTGAGTTGGGAGTGGATTCAGGATCTCTAACTGTCCTCCCTCCTAGCCCTCACTCTCCATCGCCCGATGCTGAATATGATAAATTACTGGTAAGAGCATATCCAATTGCTAAAGACATTCATGCAGGATCACAGCTTTGAATCCCACTGATCTTATATCTTATACAGTATGTGTAATCCATTTGGAAGTAGAGTCGACTTTTTATGTTTGTGCTGGTAGTCAGTATAACAAAAATGGTATGTTGTTTGTATGAGTATGTATGAGTCAGCGTAAATGTCTGCAGAAACTCTGCTATTAGCCCTGAGTGATTACTTCGCTTCAGTGTGTTGTTGAAAACTGTAGTGTCAGCTAAATGTGTGTCCGTGTTACAGAAGGAGCACTTAGGTCCTTTTCAGGCTCAGGCTAGAGCTAAAGGGAGAGTGTCCTGCACCTTAAGCACTGCTTTTTTTCTCTGTTCAAAGGAAAGCTATACTTGTAAATAAAGTGGTTAAAATAGTTGGATTGAAAATGTGTCTATTTATATTCACTTCCTGCTTTTGTCAAGTTACTCTTGTATGCTATGTTGTTATGTTTTGTTATGAATGGGGATGTATACTGTGCAAAAACATTTAAAGTGACTAATGTTTTTAAACAACTAAGCTTCTGTCCTTACCGAACCACGATTTGGATTGTGAAAGGATGTGGAGGCTGTCCCTATGCCCGATGGACAGCTGTGTCTATTGGCTCTGCCACCAGAGTGTTCCCAGGGAGAAGGCCCGGAGGCTCTGCCATATCTGAAACTATTCTGCCGCTACATCACTGATCGCAAGGTGAGGCACAGAAAGAGGTGGTGTCATTCAAGTTATTTTTTACTCAAAAGCAGTATAATATGATTTGTTTGACTAATGTTCAAATTTATATTTGGTAACTTGTTAATGTAGTTATGTGCTAGCTTTTTTCTCTTATGTTTAATTTTTGTTAAAAAGACCATTGTTTGTACAATGTTGTCATATCTACAGCACTGTAACAACAACCAACATTATCTGCATTGCACCTGTAAACTATTTCTTCTTTTATCCTTCCGGTCTCTTACTACGTTCAGGGTGTGGTTTCTGGGATCTTGCTGGTGACATCCAACAAACTCTTCTTTGACCCATGTAAAAGCCACCCGCTGGTAGTGGAGCATGGCTGGGAGGAGTACCTCGTGTCCTGCTCCGTTGACTGCCTCACATCCATCTCCTTCTTCTCTGACATCCGACATGTACACTTTAACTCCTCCACACACAGGTTGGTAGCATCCACGGTTTAATACCTAAATATTAACTTATGCATTTAAGAATGACACATGCCCATGTATATGCTTGAACAGTCATTACATTACATTACGTTACTCTGTGTGGTAAGTTTGTTTACCGTGAATGTTGTTTTCACACAATTATTTTCTGCCAAAGACGCTTGAATTAATTCAGACTACTATGCTATTCTCTTGCCCAGGTGGAAAGGCAAGAATAGAGCAGAGAGGTTTAAAAAAACCAAGAGTCTTCAAGAGGAGAGGTGTAGTAGCCCCTCTAACCACAGTCTGGAGCCTGGCCAATCTCCAATGGTTGCAGAGACATCAGACACATGCTCCACCCTGGCTGTTGGTCTGTGCAGTACCCTTGCTGGAGACGAGGGGGCAAATAGCACACAAAAAAGTCATTCGGAAAGCAGCCCCCAGGAGGTACCTTCGAGCCAACAACCTGGTGCTCTCGGGGTGGCTGTCCTGAGTAGTGCTGCCACCTTCTGTTGTGGAGGACAAGATGCAAGGACGACAGTGAAGATGGAATTGGTGCATCAGGACATGGCTGGAAACATATCACATATGAAGAATGTAATTCCTGGTGAGAGTGTTGGAAGTCGGATGTCTGTTTTTACAATTGCAGTTTTGAGTCAAGCTGAGTTTGAGTGCTGAGTGTTCTCTCGTCTGCTCTCTGTCTCTCCCTAAGGTCAACCAAAACCATCAACAAACAGTTCAGGTGGTCTGATGTTTGTTCGCCTGCAAGTTCAGAAGTCGTCAAGAAATAAAAAAACTGTCGGGGGCGTACTCGGAGCAAAAATCTCACCCCTAAAAGATGCTTGGTTTGCAATGTCACAAGAGAGGTATTTGTATCTCTAAATTTATGTATTCATTGTTTTTTTTCTGTCATTAGACCTATACTTTTGAAACTTTCTTAAGCATGACAATAAATCACAAACATACACAGCATGATTTAAATATGTGTGCTTCGAAAAAAACAAATTAACAGTTTCATTCTTCTGGAAAAGTTGCGAACACAAACAGAACACTTTAACATGAACAAGATAAACTCCCTTTCTCCTGCTGTGAACATTAACACCAAACACTAACATGTCCTAACAGTAGCAGTGTCTTTCCTTAAACAGGCAGGAATGATTAGTTGGGGGGTAGGTACTATAGGGGTTGTTTATTGTTTCAACCCACTCCCTCTGCAGATGATTCATTGTGTTCTATAACACCAAGGCAGACTCTAACACCAAGGCACCACTTGCTGCAGGGTAATGATGTTATGTGCTATTGTGGGTGTGTGTGTGTGTGTGTGTGTGCATGCGCGTGTGTGGGTGGGTGTGTCTTTTGGTACCGATGCATTGCAGCTCAGATGAGCTTCATGCCTATTTGAGCCACTGGAGACCAGACCTGTGTATTCTGGAGAGAGCAGAGGAAGAGGCAGAGGGAGAAAGAGGCGACGAGGAGTTTGTGCTGGTTGATGATGATGCAGAAGAGGAGAACGAGGAAGAGGAAAAAGAGTTGATGTCACAAATGCATGGTCTTACTGTGGATGACTGGGAGGTGGGTGAAATTCACCAAGAGCTAACTTTAAATATGAGGTGGAGTCGTTGACAAGTGTGTTGAATGTTAACTTTGTTTGAATAATGTCATTGGTTGTAGAAAAAATTGTTTATATTGGAAATATTTGTCTGTGCGTAAGACTAATACCTTATTTAGCTAGTAATGGGGGAAATATATGTATTAGCCAAAATTAAAATATATCTTTTGAAAAAATATTTGTTAGGTGAGTAAATACACACTCATGTATTATTTTCCAGTGAACTGAATTGAGTCTAGGATATTTTTACAATTTAGTGAGACTACGTTTTTTTGATGTAACATTTTAATACTGTCTCAAATGAGCCTTTTGAAGTAAAATGTCTAACTGTATTCCAGATGGTGTCTGTGGAGGAGGGTGGAGTTAGGACAACCCATATCATGGACAAAGACACTGATGGATTGAGGGAGATTGTAGAGCAAAGTCACATCTTAAAGGCTTCACATGTGAGAGAGGTGAGTCCAGATGTTAGCCAAAACAACAAAAATACAGGGAATGTAAAAAAACGAAACAACAGCACAATCCTAAAAGGATGTGACACATACTTGCATATTCCTGTGGGGACATTGTTATTGATTAATCCTGTTCAACTCAACATTTTTCAAACATTTACCTACAGCCTTTCTGAACTCTCAGACCCTCAGGTAGATGACGATTTTGCAAGCTACTTGCACTCAACAACCTAGACACGTACATGTTGTTTTCACTTGATTTTCCTGTTGAGCAGGGAGCAACAAATACTATCACATCCTTCCCTTACGCTTTCCTGCTAATGCTCATGAACTAGTTCTTAAGTTGGAACCACATCCTAACATACGACACCATGGGGACTAATAGTGTTTGTAGATCCAGTGAGCCAGAGGGTCGCCTTTAGTTTACAATATGCACACCATTCCCCTTGTCATGAGGGTTGGCTAGGTAAATGCTCACTTCTCTGATATCTTCATTCTTCTCCTTTTCTTTCGATGTGTTTTTGAGACTCTTCTCCTTTATTCTTTATCTCGCCACAGCTCTCTGCAGAGCTACCCCCAAGGACAGTGGGTCATGCATGGCAGTTGGCATACAGTACGTCTAAACATGGTTCTAGTCTCAAGTCCCTCTACAGGAGACTCAAGGGTACTGACTCCCCTATGGTCATAGTCATCAAGGATGCCCTTGATCAGGTAACCATGTTTGTATTTCTGACCAAAGCAGATGTAACAGAATACTTTCCCATTAAAGACTATATAGTTAGGTATTGTTAAGAAAAGAGGTATAAAAAATATATGGGTGATAGTTTTTAGCACCTGGTGCAGTACTGTAGTTCTGAAACTAAAGTTAGTTAAAAAATGTACTGTTGGAACAAAAATGTAACTATAATATTTTCTAATTCAGAGCTTAAGGAGGTTGATTACACTCATCTATCCATAGTGGATACTACAGCCTGTGGTTGCAACTTTCCATCTAAAAGAACAAGAACAAATGAAGCTAAATATTAGTTTACGTTTTATGTTTGCATTGTTAAACAATAACTGTTTTGATAGGTAGCAGTGGTGTTGTTTTGTGACCTACCTGCCAGGTGTTTGGTGGTTTCCTGTCTCATCCCTTGAGGCCTAGCGAGAAGTTCTATGGCACTGGAGAGACCTTCCTCTTCATGTTGCATCCTCGCTTCAAGGTAAGACACAGCCTTATTAGCTTAACTAGTCACTTACCATTTTTATCTGTGCTAGGCTTGTATGATATTAGTTCATGATGCTCATTTGTGATCCGCTTAATTTGTGTCCACTTTTATTACATCTCTCTGGAATTTTTAATAGTCACAACCCTCAGTTATTTTACCTCAAACAATGTTTTTTTCGCTTGTAGTCTAGGAATTAAAGTGTTTATTTGAGCCGTTAGGCTTATTCTCTTATGTCTTCTACGTTTCTGTCAGTGTTTCAGATGGACTGGGGAAAACTCATTTTTCATAAAGGGAGACATGGACTCCTTCGCCATTGGTGGAGGAAGGTAAACATTTTGCCAAACATTTTGAAGTGATATGTTCAGTATCAATTATGATGCATAGGTCTTAGTATTGTCCATTGTTAAGAAAAGTGCTGTACAGATATATCTGTATGATTATTATTAGTTTTAACGGACTACTAGTACTGAAACAAGTTTTTTGTTTTTTTAAACATTGTACTGTAAAATTCAAGTTAATTACACTCTTATCTCGTCCTCTCATTCTCTAGTGGTCACTTCGGCCTGTGGTTAGACGAGACACTGTACCTGGGAAGAAGCAGCCCCTGTTATACTTTCAACAACTGCTGCCTCTCTGAAACAGATGACTTTCGGGTCATGGAGTTAGAAGCATGGACATTCTGTTGAGAATGCTGAGTGACTTTTACATTTTACATGATTCCAGCAAGAGGCTGCTTTCTACCAACAGGAATGCCCCTAAAAGCTTGGTAATTCGCTTCCCTTAACAATGGCTCCAATGACAGAGGCCACTTAATAGGGACAAACTACAACATATTTATATTGACATATTCCTCTATAGTTTTCAACCAACAGACTGATCTGAACTTTTTCCCTCATTGCATCCTCACGTGTTTAATGGCATACTAATCAAGTAATGTGGCTTAAGTTGTCCTATCTACTCATGAGCACCAAGGACTCTATCAATTTGTTTGCTCAATCAATTGTGACAGTGTAAAGATGGATGAGGCTTCAACTTAACAAAGAACTTGTTCATGAAATCGCATTTCAAACCTTGGCTGGATCACTTTGGTATGTGGCTTTGTGACTGCGGCTGTATTTACATCAATTCACTTTACGACTTTCTAACTTGAGCCACTATGGACAGATCGCTACTTATCTACTATGGACAGTCAGTGTATGAACATGGTGGTGTCCACTCCCTCATGGGACCAGGTTACTGAGTCATAATGGGGAGGGAAAAGGACTTCAAGGAGTGATTGCATGAGAAAGACTCACTAGAACAACGTATACTGCTACTCATACAGCAGCACTGCTACATTCTGTACTCCGTGTTTAACTTACTAAAATGTAGGCAGTGAAATCACAAGTCGGTATTGCGAACAACTGAATAAAAAAAGAGGACTGTCTGCACTGCTTACTGATACATCTAGCCACAGTTTCAACTCTACCAGACTGATGTTCCTGTGCATCTCATGAATTAAATAGAAAAAAAATCTGAAAAAGTTGTTTGTTCTTGTGGGTTTTGCAGTGCTCATGCACTATTCAGGGAAATTCGGGTGACACAGTTAAGTAAAGTACGGATACACATAGTGAATATGAAAACCAAGCATCAATGCAAAGCTAACTGAAATGTTTTGTTTTTGATGTCATGAAAAAAAATTTCATCAACATTACCTTACTGGCTCTTGGATTAATCTGTCAATCTTTTCACAATTAATTATAATACTGCCATTTACATTAAAAAAATCCAATGCAGTGTTCTTTGTACAAATATTTATTTATATTTGTAAAGAAAACATGGCATTTTCAGTTAATTTGGTAGGATTATTAGGTTGTCCTCAATAAGCTTCCAAGAAGCACTGCAATAATGCAAGCCCATTATTTTGTGACCGAAGAAATCCGGAACTGTCCACTTACCACATGCCCAAAAAATATTTTCTTTGAAAAATCTTAAATATTTGAACCCAGAATATCTCGACCCCCCTTCACACGAAAACTGATAAAACATTGAGGTGCCAGCATTTTTTATTAAATCATTACATTTAAAAACCTTTAAGAACTGTAAAAAAGACTTGCCCGTTAAATCAAAACATAGTCAAATATTTACTCAATTTCAACGATCCTCATCCTGTAATAATATTTCATATTGTTCATATTAGTTAGGTTTTTCCAACTGTTGTTGATTTCAGGCAATATGTGATTAGTCTTGCAAAAAAAAAGTCAAAAAGAACTAAATGAAACTTTATGCCACGATCCAGTTTTAGTTTTTGCCTGCTGCCATAGGGCCTCCTTGGGACTGAGCAGTGATTTCACCTCTTGAAAGCCTCAACAAAAACATCAGGCCTTGCCCAGTTCCTTCTGGAACTTTCAGACAAGGCCATCACAAACAGCTGACGCACAACAAGAGGCCAAAACTGTGCCTGCCATGCCCATCAACCAGCTACAGCATAACACAAACACATCTGTGGTTCAGTACCTAAATATTGTACACAAAACATACCTTGATTCAAAAATGACAAAATGAATGTGAACTCTTTTGTTATGAATATGGTTGGTACGCAAGACAACCAAAAACAACTATTTTGATCCATATCTATGTAGTATGATAAAGCTTTTTCTTTATAAATATGTCCCACAACTCACGCACACAGACAAAGCACCCTCAACTGTTTACTGCACTTGTCTCTAAATGGTCATGACAAGCAGTAAAAATTGAAACTTATATGAGCTCATTGTATTCAATTAAATTTTAAAATGATGTGTCTCACTTGAGCCTCACTGACACAAATATTTAAATCATACAATGTTTACTGGCAGGGTGACAGTAACTTGTTAAAAGGCATACTGCTTGATAAAAAATGCATACATTTCAGCAACCAGCATTGCCATGAAATAGAAATCTCTACACATAAGTAAACAGACATTATCATATCCCAAATCAAAGTGCAAATTACTCTAATTTCCTCCAATTTGTTCTCACATGCCTGTACACACAGATTATTCTTCCAGATATAGCTTGGCTTTCTCCAACCCCTCATTAAGAAAGTTTATGTAAGTGGAAGTGGAGGGGTCCTCAAACCCCCCAGAGAAACTAAACGGAGCACCTTCTTCCTCCGGCTTCATGGCCGTCTGGTCCAGGAAATAGTTAGCATTGATGTGGTGGACCTAGCATCAGCAGGGACAGAGATAAGGCTTTAAAAAAACATTCTAGGCAACAACAAAAAAAGGATTCAGGGATGTACAGTATGTATGATTTACTGCATTTACACATAATGAAAGGTATAAAAGAAAAAAAAGAAACATATATGTAAATATGGATGTTGTCCATTAGCTTGAAGAAGATCATTCTGCAAAGAAACTCAGTCTGATATTTGACAAACTCAAGCATGGTACAGAAATACTTACTATAGTACCATTGGGCAATGCTACCATCATCTCCACTGGAAAGTTGTATTTCTCCAGGTGCAGACGGGCTCTGTGGCTCACAACCGGATTCTGCTCATCAGCCTGGTAATGAAAAACAAAGAATAACACCAGGTAACATCCTGCCGAACATCACGACGAATGCAGTCGGATTTAAAACTCATGTGTCCATCCTCATTGTTTGTAAACACCACGGTGAGTGTAGTGAGGACATCCGTCGGGTAGAGGGCGCTGGAGAGCTGTGGTGGTGATGTAGCAGCGTCCAGTTCTCTTCCATCTCCACCAGTCTGTCGTATATCGTGTCAGCTTGTGGTACGGCCTGTCAAACTTCCCATACTAAAACAAACATATCTTTTGATAACAGCTCTCTGACTAATCACCAGATTGAACACACTTGTTTGCTCTCTGGTGCCTCGTCAGAGGTTGCTACATCACCACCACAGCTCTTCAGCGCCATCTACCGGATGGATGTCCGCACAACGTTAACAGCCATCATAATAACTCACCTGCATATCCTCCAGTTCCTTGACCAGGGACCAGCTGCTGACGAAGCTCTGGTTGAGCAAGGCCAGGACGGGCGAACTTTCCAGGACTGTCTCCCGGAGAGTCCGCCCCGAACCTGACGGGAGTGCAGAGTGAAAGTGACAGTTTAACTCAAAATAAATTTACATTTGATGAAATTGAATTTGTCCTCCCAATGTGAACACTTCACAGAGCAATACCTTTTGATGCGGGGCTCAAACTATTTATTAGCTACAGCATACAGTAGAGTCCCTCACCTCAGCAGGACTGGTCATCTAAGGCACCCCAAAGGAGGATAGAGTGCACCAGCTTCTTTTCAGCTAGAGCATGCTCAAAGGCCTCAGAGAAAGGCAGATAGGACACCTATTGACAAAAGCAAATTAACATAAAAACCCTACTGCAGGGGCACATGCACAGCATACACAATGGAAAATGGGGGAAAAAAGTTGACCGCATGGCACTTTCAAAACCTGCAGCAAACTTTGAGACAGCACCACTGGATAAAGTTAAAGACAGACCTGGCCTTGTGAATGCAGTATTTTTATGAAAAAAGTTACATGAGCAGCTACTCATACCTTCTTAAATGGGTAGAAGGTGACTTCCAAGTGGCGAAAAGCCTTTTCCTGGCTGATCTCGGATGTCCAGTGAATGTCTTCAAAGACAAACCGGACAGGGTCCTTCCCTCCACAACGACTATCAATGATGTTGCCCTCCTCATCCTGGATAAAGGAGGGTGTAGATGGACCGGTAGACCGCATCTCCAACTGAGAAATCACAGACATAAGGTGATGAATAAAAATGTGGAAAATCAAAACAAACACAAATAAAGATATGCTTCCTTTAAAAGTACCTGTGGAAGGTAACCAATATCTACTTCCATGTTGCTGCTCTCACTGGTCCCATATAACCACTCCATGTCTACATTCAGGGACCTGTGAGACAAGGGAACCAGACAAAACAATACCTCAACATGTGCTACAACAGTGATTTGCTGCAACCTATTCTAGGACAACCAGGTACAATACTGTAACATACACATGCATATGTATACCTGTCATTTGGGACATAGAGGTGAAACTCTCGGACGTGAGATGAGTCACGGGAGATGATGACGTTGCCGGTGAACTGGCCTGGGGTAAACCAGAAGGGAAAATCTGGAACATCGTTCAGCTGGAACTCAGCATGGATCCTGAAGTAGAGCAGCGGTTCTTTATTTACAAATGTAAGCACACATGCAGTATAACCACAACTGCTGACATTACCATATTTTGAACATACAAAAAATAATGTATCACCAAGCACATGTTTATGACTTTGAAAGCATATATTTAAACATTGACATTGATTCATTAGTATGTTGCATTTAGTCTCTGATGCATTGTTGTATCTTTTTTATGTAAATATTATTGTCTAAAACAATGTAGGACTAACCAAGGAGACAGGCCTATTGAGGATGCGTCACATAAAAGCCTTTCTCTGGTTGTACCTGAAGACAATGTCAAAATAGAAGTCACTGCTGGCTCGGATACATGCCACAGTTCCCTGGGGGGCAAAGCGGGATTTTATAAATGGCCGAGGGTGGAACAGGCTCAGCAACGAGTGGATGAGAACCTGTGGGCACATGAGTCAATTTCTTAACACTGTCACGTTGTTTGCATTTATTTGATCTGAGAAACTCAATCTCAATGCAAAGATTTTGTTCAGCATAAAATTTCATTCCAACATTTGATTAAAACTGGAGCGCAATTACATATATAAAATATTTATTCAGTATTTATCAACGAATAAAAAAGTACCTCTTTGCCTTTTGGGGTGGGAGGATGGTATCGATTGTTTGGCAAATACCCAGTGAAGATGTTAAGCTCACTTGGAACCACCCACCAAGTATCCCCCACTTCCCCCTTGTTCTTAGGGGGCAGGAACGCCCTGAACTGGCTAGCAGATATGGTATAGGAAGGAACAGCTGGGCTCTTCCAGGACCGCAGCCCACTGAGAGAGCTATGAGTGACCTATAGACACAGACGATTGGGAAATGATTGCACTTTGAAATTTTGAAGAATATTCCATCTAGATAGGAATTCAATGCATTCAAATCATACCACAAATCTTAATCAGTGCCAACATCCAGATGATGTAGGCCAAGCTATACAACATCATACTTTTTTGAATGCTTTACTTTTTTTACTACCTAATAAGCTGAGTTTATGTTAGCTTATTTGTTCATAGTATAAAACATACAACGTATTAAAACATGCACACTATACACTGTATGGCTGCTTAACTGACTTATAGCATATAAAGCTAGCTTTAACATCTGTTGTTTTTATAGCCACGGGTCAATAGTTTCAGTTAGTGCATAGCCTGGTTGCGTTTTACCCCTAGGAAGCCGTCTTTACTCTTTGTCATGGTGTCAAGCAGAAGAGGCTGCATTTTAGCCTCCAGGACCAGAGTCTCTCCATTTGGGTCATTGGACAACTCCTCCTCAAAATCTGCAGGAGGTGTGATTCCTGCAGAGAAAGACAAAATAAAATGAACCAACTCATGGCAGAGACTGCGTAGAATATAGAGAATTTTATGTGAATGTACAAAATAATATGGGAATAAGGTGAAGGACCTGTGAGCTTCTCTGCAATGGGTTTGAACTCCTCAGGGCTGAGAAGCAGATTATGATCTGTGTCTAAGGAGGAGAAGAGAAAGAGCCCCTCCACACCCAGAGTCCTCAATCCCTCTTCCTGCCAAAGGAATATACTGTGTTATTACACACGCTCAAGCGACTTTCAATGGCGTGTTCCACACAAAACTGGGGCAACTTTAAATGAATAGAAACAAGCCTATACATCTTTGGGACCTTGACCAATCCTAAAATAATATTATCACAAAAAACGAAGTTCAAATATAGAAATATTGTCAATACAGAAACATACTTCTACTTTACAACGAACAACTCCAAATGCTCAAAATGAAATGTTGTCTTGTTCAGACTGAACGATGCCTAATGATTAGTTTAACGAAAAGGAAGGGGAGACATGGGAGGAAAGTGCGAGGTATAAGACAACTTAAAAGAAAAAAACAAGTGTGGCTGAAAGTGGGGGTTGAGAGTTCTACCAGATGTGTCAGACTCAACCCCCTAATAAAAATATTTGGAGCGTTGTTTGTTCTTGCATCCAACAACAAAACGTGGCACACACATAAAAAGCTATCACGAAGATAGTGGCAAGATTGCAACCAGAATAAATGGTAGCCTAATTTTTAATGTTGATCTAAAAAAAAAAAATCATACTCATAATGAAAAACGGCTTAACGCGTAATTACTCCATTTGGATGAGGCCATAGATGTTTATAAACTCAAAACATTTAACAGAAAAACAATCTTACCTGGCGCTTGAGGAGTTGTGTGTCTTGATAATATTTCAATCCAAAGGCAAGGACAGGGACAACAGCAAACATCAGCAGCACTGAAAATCCTCCTGAGATGCAGGATCGCTTGCTCCTGGCTTTAGTGAGTCCACCGCCCTGAAATTCGGCGTTCGAGTGCTCGTTCTCTGGGTATGTGACATTCTTGTTCTCGGGCTTTTCTTTATCCACGTCTGCGGCCATTCTAACAGATTCCTTATTTGAAAAACGGCATTCTTATAATACTGCCCAGTGAATTCACTGGTTAAACACAACTATTGATTATCTTTACGGAGTTAATCTTAACTTAGCCGTGGTTCCTCTGCATCCAGACGTTTTACCATCCGCAGCAACATCAAATGGGTCGACACAGTGTTCCTATTGCTCACATCAAGGCCGGGGGGCTGGCAATGGGATCTAATCTTAAAGAACCCGCACACAATTTTTTCTCCTTGTTCATTCCTCCTGGCATGCGGATAATAATTTGTTGCATTTAGCACACTAATTGATATCTATGATTAGTATGTATGGTATTACCTATTTATTTGACGAGAAGCTATGTAAATGTGTTGTTTGATAAAAGTATACAACCAAGGTAAAAAGTAGGCTTTTTATATACTAATTATTTTTGTTAGCACTGGATTTGCTTGATGTTTGAGAAGTATCACTATAGAAACTGCACTCTGAATGTTCTTTCCTTTAATTATTGCTTGTGGGACCACCACGACATTCTCTACGTATGCTAAGATTTATTTATACATGTACATGGATGTATGTATGTATACAATGCAAAAACATTCAATGGAAAGTAATTTGTAAAGGCTGGATCCTGGCTTGAAGAATAAGGGCAAAGGTTAGGCCACATATGTTCAAATAAACAACACATGCGCAATTACCAGAAGTGATTAATTGGCATAACCTTTTAGGAAAGTATTCCAGACATATGGACTATATAGCCAACTACTCCACAATTATGAGGGTTTTTTTCCGTTCACTGAGAGCATACTCATATAACACGGACAAACGAACGGTTTGCATTTTTGTCATAAAAGCAGGGTTTGTATGCATCGAGTCGCCCGCCAGACAGTTTTTCATTCCATGTTCTCCTCAATGGGCTGGGTCTTGACGTCTACAATTTTATGTGGAATATAAGAACCCATTCCCGCTGCCCTCTCTGCCTCTGCCTGAGTGTAGGGTTCCTCCTTTAACTTTTTCAGCCTGAACAAACAGGGAACACAAGGATACTTATTAATACAAAAGCTTAATTATTTAGTTCACTGTATAAACTAATTCAACCTCTAACAAATGAAAGGTGTATACAATTATCTATAATACATGCATAATGCAATACAACGAACTGTGGTTAAAATAATTCTCGCAAAATCAAAAAAAAAAAAACTAGATATAGCGGGCTTTACCTTTTTTTGTGTACTTTGGTTTTAAAATGGTCTTTCAAGGATTTCATATCAACAAAATAGCGTCTGAAATTTAAACAAATAAGCATAATGTTAAAACACAAACAATAACATCACTTTGATGTTGATCATTGTGCAGTCAATTTATTTGTTGGCACGGGCCGATTTTCCAAAGTCGTAAAATGGACTGCACAAAAAAAAAGCAATTTTATGGCATTTAAAGACAAACTCACGCGCAATGTAAGCAGTAGTTTTGTGCACAACCAGTGACATCAAAGTCTACGTCTTGTTTTAGTAGCTTGGCTGCTGTAGTGGGCGTCATGTCTGCATGGATCTGGTCTAAGTCCTTTGTGCGACGTTTGGTTTTCCATGTTTTGGCGATATTTTTCTTTTTTCCATTCTTGTGGTTTCCTGTTTGTTTGGATTTCCCCATGTTGCTGTGAAAGTAAATAAACAACATAACTTATAATTGACAACCATGGGGTATAGATTATTGTATGTCGTTTCCAGACCAACGTCTTTTAGTCCCCCCCTGTTTCTCTACCATCGGTGTCTGTCAATACATTGTTCGCAAAACTAAAAAACTGTATTGCTGGATACATGTTGAAACAAAACACAACTCGGCCTATAATAACATTATCCTGCTATAATGTTGACAGGTTGGTAGATATTTTGTCCAAGCTGTCGTGTCTAAACAAACACTTCAATCGACACCTCGTCTATCTGTCATTTTTGTCTGAAGTGAAAAATCAAGCGTTAAAACACTGTATATCATAATATAAGCAATTATGGAGCATTGGGTCATCTTACCTTCTATCATGCACGTGGTAATGATACAATCCAGTATTACTTCCGGGGTCACGGAAATGTTGTACATGTACACACCTGCAGAGGTCACTAAAACCCACTTGATGATGAAGGGTCCGTTTGACTCATGTATATAAATATATGAGGAACGCACATTTACGTTCTCCCAAAGTCTATCTATAGGGGTATCATTATAAAGCATCACAGAAGAAAATATTTCCATCCAACCAAAAAGTCATGGAAATTTAAGTGTTCATGTAATATATAAATATAATATGTTTCATTAGGCAACATAAGTGAAATTTTAAGATACTCTGTCAACGTGCCATGTCAATATGTTTCAGAATTTTTAGGTGTTTTGGTGTAATTAAATGCCAAAAAAGACTTATTGCATATAAGAATATGCACGCTTAACAACGCTATTTATTAAACTTTTACCACTGTCAGAAAAATATTTTGCGTGACATTTGGTTTTGGGCTTGCACTTTGTGGTTCTTTTGCGGTGCACTCGGCTTTGTCACATGATACAAACCTACATGCATACGCGCTGTGGTGGACAGTGAAGATGGCGGAGAATAATGTCGAACCATACTGGAGCAGTCGGCCCCAACTTAATACAGAAGACACTCTACTCGGAATGGAATGCTTACTGGCTACACTGGGAGCGCTTGAAGACGAACTTAAGCAGCATGATATATCTGAAACGTACTCCACAGACTACTGCGACAACTTCTGTCAGGTAACTTGCAGGAGACAAAAAAATTGCTACAACCTGGCTAATGTCTGTAAACTAACTTAGTTAGCTAGTAGCTAGCGTAGAGGGCCAAACTGATTAGCGCAGCCTGGCCTTCAGTGCTAAAATCACCTGCAACATAGTTGGAGTGTTTTCCGGTTGGCTTTGCGAACCCTAACTTCGTTTCATGTTTACATGAAGGTGCATTGTGTTCGTCGAAACACGCATGTAGTCTATTGCCGACTGCGTCTGAATTGAATAGATAAATAAATAGAAAGGGGGGTGGGGGCAAGATTTGCAGTGCGGGGTATTGCTAATGTAGCACTCATGTTCCCACTGACACGGGCATGCGTTGCTCTACATTGGCAGTTTGGTTTGCATGATCTTTAATACAAGTTTAAAGTTTCGGCAGATTTTATAGGTCAACATGCTATTCTGGGAAGACAAGATGAGACTCATAAAAATGCTTTACAGTAGCACAGTTAGCTCTGCGTTTACATACCTTGGGCGGGGTAATATTTTGTTCTGTGAGCTCAATTTTCGGAGAAGTAGTTTTTGTAATATGCTTCTGTTTGTAATTGTTGCACTACATCGCTGCTTTTGCAGTATTTGTTGTTGTCTTGTTAGAGTAAATTATATTATTTTTGTTCTGTACGGTTTGCTACACTGAGCAAAATAACCTATGCGAAAAAGGCTTTAATTTTCCCTTTGTGTAAAGATATACATATTGGTGTGTTTTGAGGGAAATGTCTGGGTTATGGTTGTATGATTTGATCAACCTGATTTTATTTAAATAAATCAGTTTGCTCGGGTCTTTCGACAGAAGAGGCATATTGATGGTATTATGGCTCTGATAATTAAGTGCTC
>JAVQJS010125081.1:0-13015 GCA_036024795.1 Galaxias rostratus | reverse complement strand
TTTCAGATAAACACAGTCTTGTAGGTATAATTATTTTCAAAAACATTCCAAATATGTGACATAAAAAATTGAATACTGTTTATAGTAAATAAACCTATTATAGCATTTTATGAAATATGGTTCTGGATATATATATATGTTTTTCCTTTCAAGAATTTACAAAAAACAAAGTTACCCTGAAAACAAGATGATTTTAGTTTGTTTGTTTTTTGAGGAACCTGCTCAACCATTGTGTATGCAGTGGTCTGATTAAGGTGTGAAACTGAATACAATCACAGGGAACAGCTGAACTTGACCCTTTTGACATGGCATGTATAAGAAGGACCAACCATGGTGCTGTCTCTTTATTTAGGCTAGAAAGTAAAATTACATGACTCCTATCGGGCAAAAACTTTAAATATTAAGTGTATCAAAAAGAAACATGACCAAATATGATTAAGATGTGGACAAAAAAAACAAGCAAAGAAACACTGCACAATGCAAACAAAGATTTTCCAGAAACAGCAAAGTAAACATATTCTTACAATCAATTAAATAAAGTATTTTTTTATGTCTTTTTGTGAAACATTACTCACATAACAAAAATTAATATATAGGAATAAAAAATATATATAACAATGTTGGCAGGAAGCAAAGTCAACTGGACGCAAAATATATTATTTACACACCTGCATAATGACGCTAATCATTCACAAAGTGCCCTATGAGTCATATTTGATTGTGTCCATATTAAAGCAAAAATAACATACCACACCATTTATTGTATCACCCATAAAATCTACAAAAAGGTAATGATAGGGATGAAACAAAGCGCTGGTTATAGATTAAAATGCTATGTTGTAGCTTTACTGACAATCATATTTTGGATTTCTGACCTGCAAAAGTAAATTTCCCAAACGAATTATCCAAATCCCTGAGAAAGAATGTGAAAACAGTTACCAAAAGTAAAGAATATTTGCGTGGGGGAAAAAATGAAGTGGAGTTTTCTACTAAAAACAAGAGGCACGTCTATTCTGTATAGGCTCTGGACCAGCCACTGAAGAGGCAAAGAGCAGGACATAGAAGTTCCCTAATGGGTCTCATGTGAGGCCACCACCTCATTGATTTTGGGCAAAAAGCTAAAGCATTAAAGGTATAAGCACAGTAGAAGGGGAGCTGGTTGTGATGTATAATTCGGAGAGAGAGAAGTGGCCTGCCACAATGAATGATGCTCTTTGCAAGGTAGCAGCTAACAGAAAAGGTTGGTTCAGGTGCTCCAAACATGAGGTCACATTAAAAGATTGAAACATATATGCGCTTTGGCTCCACCCTAAACAAAAAAAACCCGAAAGTGGCAAGACAAAATAAAAGTTGGCATTTACTGTTTTTGTCTCCCTGCTATTCTGCTCCAAAAAATAAATGAACTTTTGTTTAGTTTGTTTCTCTTCATAGAACTGCTGTTATAAATGCAGAGGCAAATGCACATCACCCAGGAGATCTTGAATCTGAGAAAAGATCTGCAGGAAGACCTCTTTGATTAGGATGATCTGGGCCAATGGACCACATCTCCCAATTCCGTTCGGTGTTTGTGTGTGTGTGTGTGTGTGTGTGTGTACTACCCAGCTATCTCTGCCACCCATCACTGATTTCTAATTGCCTGAGAGATGGCCCCCCTTTCTCCCCAATCCCATGCTGTTGAGGCGCCAAAGGATAGCCTGCTTTCAAGAACTCTCTTCGGTCACTGGCTGGGTAGGTTTCTGGAGGGGTATGGCTTGCAGAATCGGGGTTGCTCATTGGAGAGTGCTGTCTGAGGTGGTGCAGAGGCGGGGAGGTTGGGGAGCAGATGTGTTCCGGAGAGGTGCGCTCAGATTTGATGCTGAGGGACTGGTGAGGTGGAGTGGTGGGAGTGGAGCTCTGGGAGGGGTAAGAGCACCCTCCGCTGGACATGCTGAAACCAGCAAAGTAAAAAGGAGAACAATTACAAATAGACCAGCTAGATCTGCTTGCTAAATTTCCATAATATTGTGGACAACAGTGTTTCTCTTCTCAATGCCAACCAGTGCAGGGTAAATCACACTCAATGCAAATATAAATTCCACGCACACAAGGATACGGAAAATATTTATATACTATAAAATAGTATTTATTGTCTAACACTGGTAGGTGCTAAAATGTATATGTATGTACATATACATATATATATAAATGCAATTCCCTGGACCCCTCCCCCAATCCTCTGAATTATTGTGTAATCAAGTGGCGATATTCATAATCTAATCATCATAGTGGCCAGCAGAGGGTACTAAAGGCCTCATCATATTGTGAGCATAGGTCTTGTCTATATCTTGGAGGACACAGTGGACTACTGTCTGGTACTGGTCCATGGACCTACGTTGGGCTGATGTGAGGTCTGTGCGGCTGCTCCTGTGATGGCTGCACTGGCTGCCAGGAGCTTCCTCCGACTTCCCCTCGCTGTAAGCCCGCCGAGAGGGGAAAGCCTGGGTGGCAGTACTCTGGAAAGCAGGGCAGAGGTCCTCAACACTGATAGGTAATAATTATTGTATTAATAACTAATTCCATTTATATAGCACTTTGCTAGCATGCACAGTTGCTTCACAGCATTAACTTTGATAAAAATAAACAATTTGACAGAAATAGTATAACAGACAGTCAGCAACAACTGTTCTAACTGGAAGAAAGCAGGATAGTATAAAAAACGATTTTTATTATATATTATTATTATTATTATTATTATTAAAAAACAAGTAAAGAAAACATAAAATGATTAGCCATTCAAAGGCACTTGTTAAAAAATAAACCCTTAATTTGACGCACACCCTCAATGTGTCCTTCTGTGAGTCTATCATGAATGCTTTTCTATGGTCCTGTTTGTAACCCAAGAGAGGTGTCAGTAAGCATGCCAGTCAAAGTTTCACCTTTCATTGTCTACTCTAAAGCTCCACAGACAGATTGTATAATGCATGTATATATATGTGTGTGTGTGTGTGTGTGTGTGTGTGTGTGTGTGTGTGTGTGTGTGTGTGTCCCCAACCAGAGGTTCCAGGGGAGGGGAGGCAGTAGCCCCCCAGGTTGTGTCCCATCAGTCCTGCTTTACCCATGGCCACCATGGGGCTTCCTGGGTGCATGCCTTGGTAGAGCAGGCTTCTCTGGAAGGAAAAAAGAGAACAATCTGTCAACCTCCTCTGTGCTGCCAGTAATTACACCTGTGATAAAGCAGAGAGGGGGTGTGTGACTACTGGCTAGAGAGTGATTGAAACCTTATGAATCTATCATATACATATCTATCACTATTCATGTCAACAATGACACCAGCAAACTTTGTATTTACTTTACAGTATTATATCAGGGCTAAGTTGTAAACGTGAAGCTGGAAATGAAGGGAAGGGGTGCTCACAGAGGTGCTAAGGTTGGTGCGTGTGCCTGCCGTGCCAGGGTGACCTGGGTCCAAACGGCGGCTCTCGCTGCCCAGAGAGGGCAGAGTCTTCATCTCCAAGGCCCGGCTCAGGTTACCGTGGGAGAACATGGAGTAGCCAATACCTGTGCAACGGGAACAAGAAGTGGGAAGTGAAAAATGAGATGTGGGTTTAAAAAAACAAAAAACAAAAAAAAAACTTGTTTCGCTCCTAGAACTCATGGCCATTCATTCACACACACTTTCTCTCTCCATCTGTAATAAAACAGAAGTTCTTCTTTTGAATTGAACTTTGACTAATGTTTAGTCTCTTCTGTACAAGACACCTGGAAGGAAGCATGCACAGCACATTTTGGTTAATCCAGATATTGATCAATTTGCAGTTTTGAAGAAATTTACAGAGCATTTTGAAGCCATTCAAGGGACCTACCATTTGGTCCACAGAGAAATATCTTTTTACTTTATAAAAGTTAACAAAATATAGTTAGTCAAATAAAAAAGAATTAGAAAAGGTTACACCTTCGAAGCTCAAAATCATGAAGATACATAACACAGTTTACAGTCAGTTTCCATGGTTCGACTATTTATAAGAGTTTGAGTAAAATGAACATTTGATTATTCATTTTTGTTATTATAAATCATTGTTTTTTGAAATTATTTTAATTAATGACATTTCTTTCAAATTCCATGTAAAAAGCCACTTAGAGCCTTTGAAGCACCCCCAGATCATCACCAACTGTCCCCAATTTTTCACAGTGGGTGCATGCCTTCATCAAGCTGGAATCTGACAGATTTGTCTTGTGAAGTATGCATAAATCAAGCCATGTACAACAGTGTCCTGGAAGAAAGCTCTGCCAATGCTTGCCAATTCTGATCATCTATTTTTCCATCCGGACAATGCTCGATGCCACACAGCCAGGTCAATCGAGGTGTGGACGGAGGACCACCAGGTCAAGACTCAGTCATGAACCGACCAATTTCCAGACCTGAACCTCATTAAAAACCTCTGGAGTGTTAACAAGAGGAAGACGAATGGTCACAAGCCATCGAACAAGCCGAGCAGTTTGAATTTGTTAGCCAGGAGTGTAACATTGTCACCCAACAGCAATGTGAAAGAATAGTAGAGAGCATGCCCCAACGCCTGAAAGCTATGGCCGACAATCAGGAGACCTCCACTATATATTTACTCCTGAATTCTTTCTAAGTTAAATAATTACTCACAAAAGTGTTGTTAAAAATTAATATGAACATACTGTTACAACTTACATTATTAAAGGTATAAGATCACAGCATCTGTTTTGTTATTTTATTAATTATCAAAACCCATACCTATAAATATTAAAACTGAGAAACTGATAATTTTGCAGTGGCCTCTTAATTTTTTGCCGGAAGTGTAAACAAATAGTTTTGAAATAGAAAGTGTTTGCACATGCTCATATATGACCCTATGTCGGTGTGGTATTTGGCAGTGCATATTATGACGGTACAATACAACTGTAATATAGAATAAAACACACGGTGTTTGCTAAGCCATGTGAAGAGGTTACATTGAACCCTCTCTCATGGTCTTCTATTTGCAAAGCAAGCTCATGTGTATGAACAGTTAACAATTTCTTTTCTTATTTTAGCAAAATATGTAGTTATATTAGCTTAATGATCATTAGTTGGCAAGGAGACATAAGGAACCAAGGGTAAAAAAATACAGTTTTGCTGCTTAACTTAAGGGCAATGCAAAAGTGCAACAGTGAAATAATCCCCCAATACTGTGAATGTGGAATCAAATTATGAATACTAAACGGCAAGAAAAATGGAAAGCGACACGCTGAGCTGACCAACATTTGCTTTACATACACCATTTATCTGACTTCAGTCGTTGTTTCACTTGGCCACACGCGCGCACACGTGAGCACAGACACACACACACACACACACACACACACACTTCCTGTACGTTCACAGCCACCTTAACCAACACTGGCAACCATCCATGGCAATAGGCAAATTAGATAATGAATGAAATCCCCCTCCACGTTATCATGACCCTCTCTAGAAACTTCTTGTGCAAAGAGTCAGTCAGCAACCAAAGCACAAAATGCTTGTAGAATGACTTTTACTCTCTCACTCCAAAGATGTCTGAGGTTCAAACCTTTTATAGCGACTCTATCTACGGATAATAAATTCTATCCTTTCAGATCACTTGAATGGTTTGGTGACACCTCCTCCTTACCTGAGTGTGGAGACATGAAGGCGGCATAAGCGTGGGGGCTGGCAGGGCCGGCAACACTTGGTCTGGCCCCCAGGGGTTTGAAGGATGGGGGTCTGTGGTGACCCTGCCCGGGGCTGGAGGAGTTGGGGAAGCCGTTCTCACAGCCGGCTGACACCTGGAACTGGGCCTCTGGGGAGAGCATGGACGGATTCTGAGGGGAACAATGCAGTGGAGATGTGAGGAGTATCCGTCTAAGAGCTGTCTCAGTCACTTGTCTGTTGCCCAGTTGACGCAATCCTGCAATGATGCCTCGCCCTGCTAGGAAGTGAAACTGACGTGCCACGTTACATCATGTGGAGGGGCTCAACTCCCAAATTTAGAAATGTGGCCTCTTTTATTTATTTCCACTTTCTAGTTGTGTGCGTGTCTCTGTGTGTGTGTACTGACATAGGAGCGCTGGCGGGCCACAGTGAGGTCCATGCCTTCACTGAGTGGGTATTTCTCTGCTGCCACCTGCATTGCCTCCTCAGTGTCCAGCTCGCTGCCGTCCAGACCCAGGCCTTTCCTACGCAGCGTCTATAGCAGACAGGGGAGAGTACAACCACTACAGCAATTACAGGCATAGACACACTGTTGCTGCGTAACTGAAGGTAAACCTACAGTTTGACTGTGTATTTGTTCACTTTTGCTAGCTGGAATTACGGTATGACAGTCACTGTACTAAGCGTAGCTTCCTTTACCTACCTACTTACCTTAAAGACTATGGGTAAGTAGGAACAAATCTTATTTGCCCAAAAATCAAACTATCCCTTTAAGACAGGACTGAACATTACCTCCAGTATGTCGGTGTTGGTGCGACTCTCGTGCGGCTCGCTGTACTCCGTGTACTTGAGCAGCACTTTGTCCATGTCCGTGCTGGCGTACTGGAAGAGGCGGTTGGTGCTGTTGAAGATGATGAGGGCGATCTCGCAGTCACACAACACGCTCAGCTCATAGGCCTTCTTCATCAGGCCAAACTTGCGCTTGGTGAACGTCACCTCGAGACACACAAGAAAAGAAACATAAATATATGAAGGCTATTATTTAACAGTGAAGGCATCGGGGGGGTGATAAGAGGCTCACCTGCCGATTCCGCGGGTCAAGAATGCGAGAGATCTGTATCTTCTTACGTCCCATTATTCAGTTGAAAGGCTGCCTTCACCTGAGATACAGGATAGGACTTTTAATAGACAAAATTACAATTTCATTGGTTTAGTGCTTTATATATCTAAGCAAACAACAATTAAATATTTGAGATATCATGTAAATAATCCACTTTGTTTTTTTTGTTTCATCAGACAATGCTTTATAAAAATTTGAAATTCTCAAAACACTTTATCTGAAATGTTTAAAACAGGCAAAGGCCATTATAAACTTAAAGTCAACCATTTCAGTGGACTTTACACCGTGGCCTGAGGCGTGAGGAAGGGTATGTGAGCCTTGGACAGAGGAATCCTTCTTACGGCAATACACAGTGCACGGTACCATCAACCTCTAGATTATTCTGATGGGAAAATGTCATCTCGTTGGTTAAAGTGGCTACATCCCGCCATTCCCCCTTGGTGAGGGCCATGTGCTTATTTATACCACTGGGAGGCGATGGGGTCTAAAGTTAGGCCGGGTCTGCGGGGCTGTCGGCGGCGCCAGCACCCCCTCAGTCTGGGTTAGCCTGAGACCGGCCACAGGCCCGAGAAGCAGGGTTAAAAATACCACCGCTGAAGGTAGACCAGGCCCCTGGTGGAGACCAGGCGGCGGAAGGAAAGCAATGTTTTTCTGAGGAGTTTGTTGAACCACCCCCTCCTCTCTCATGGTAAAGAAGGTCGGGCATACCCACAATGGATTTTTGGATATACTGTACAAGCTCATGATGAAAATGTGACGGATAACAACCAATGTAGTTACCTAATCTGTATATCGCACCCACAGCCCAAAGTGCCTTTCAGTCAACTGATCAGCAAATCTCCCCGGGTCACTTTTTAGTTGTAGTTGTATCTGTAGTTGTAATGAACATAAAAAATAATTTAAGATTACTACTATATAGGACTTTCTCTGCATTCTCTGCATCTGCATGCAATATTCTTTAGCAACCTACCTGTTGGATAAATAATAAAGATGAATTGTGACATATTGATAAAACATCCACGTTTTCTTTCTATTACGACATATCCCTGTATTTGCTAGGCAGTCACACTGTGTGTGTGTGTGTGTGTGTGTGTGTGTGTGTGTGTGTGTGCGCGAGTGTGTGAGTGTGTGTGTGTCTGTGCGTGTGTGTGGTGTGTGTAGCAACTCAAAGCCCAGAGGACTTCTCGCTGGTTTTCCCCCTCATAGTGGACATGTATGACCTCCTCTAAATTTAGATCCCTGTCGTTGGGATGGTGACGGAGCGGATACGGCGTCGGTGTTCCCACAACCCCCAGAGTGCCCGCTGACCCCTGGCCTGGGCTTGGCAACACAGGCAAACTGGGGCGTGTGGAAGAATCCACCTCCGTGCCCCCATCATTACCTTATAAAGTCCGGCAATATGCACTGGACCAAGGAAACGGACAGAACCCACTCCTGGCACACGGAACACTATTCAATCAATCAGCACAGACACCACTTTTTGGCACAATCACAAAATGGCTGAATTACTAGTTCATTACATCGTGAGCTATTAAATTTACCACAGGCCAAAGAGATAAGTACAGTACACATCTGCACCAACATACAGTCTTCTCAAGAATATGTGACCCTTTTCTTTATGTTATTGTATTATTGCAAAGAATACAAACGAACATAGGCACGCACCTGCAAGCAGTGACCAACAGAGTATGTGTAAGTGGTAGATAACCTAAAGAGAGGCCAGAGGAGAGATCTTAATCTTAAAGTTCCTCTTCCCACAGACCTGACAACAATCGCTACTGACAAAGAGCTGCAGATCCCCCCAGCCAGCACACATGGCCCCCCCTCCATCTCCACCTGTGCAGAGTCGCTCCTTGAGGCTTTGAAGGTTGGTCAGGGGCCCCAGTAACACTGTCAGCAATATCCCATGTGCACCACATGTCACCTAAATCTGGATTTTAGACAACCACTGCCAAGAGGAAACACTAAAAAAGTCGAGCCAGACGGCACCTTGATTGTAACTGAGCACCACATTTCCGTAAGACATGAATCTTTAAGCCCAGTATTCTTGCCGTATGTCTTAAGGCTTGCTTCCCAGGTAAATGAAATAAGTCCTTTTTTATGCTGAATAAGAGGGATAAAACCTCAGAGTGGGCTAAAAAGGCCTGAGCCTGAAGTTCAGGGGGAGTGGCTCCTGACATTGCAATGATTGCACAGTAAGTGTCCCCCATGTCCTCAGTCTCCCACAGGGACATAACGTGTGCTTCCACCTCCCTCCAGGCCAGACCGTGGAAACGAGTGAATGCACACAAACAGAGCGGGCCTCCTATCAGAAAGGACCCACTCTCACCAATCTACCTGACCGCAGGGAGCGGGGAGGACTAATTGCTGGGTATCTCACTGGGGACAGCACTGCACATGAACAAACAACAAACAGTGTTGTCATCAGCAGACAATGGTTACTGCACGTAACAGTGTGCGTGCTTTGTTACTGCTGCGTCTCTGAAATGTGATTATTGGTGAAACTGTACTGACACTTTCAACATTTTCACATTCAAAAGTTTGAGGTTTAGTCTGAGGAATGGATCAACTAAAACCTATAAGTACAAGACAATGCATTCCCAGATATAATCAGAAACTCCAAATATTTGCTTGTTTCTCCCACAAAGCATCAATGTCCTCACAAAGTCTGGCTTGCCGCACTCGTCTGATTGCAAAAAATAAATGTATTAGAGTCAATGCAGGGTTATGTCTGGTCCCCAGGCAAAGTCTACAACAGTCTACTTCAAGACTCCCTGCTGAATGGCAGGGAACACAATTAGAAACATTATATTCTTCCTGCAATTAAATTTGCTACATTAAACACCAAAGGGGAAATTATACAGATAGTCTTCACAGTGTAAGACCAGCTTGTAGGCTCTGAAAAACCTAGCCGTGTGGAGGACACCAGGATGGTGACACTGCACAGCACGGTTTTCAGTATTAGCCGCTAAAATCTTTGTCAGTAATCTAAAAAAAAATTAAAGACAAGAAACCAGCCACAAAACTGTAACCCAAAATAGAGGACTGTCATTATAATTTGCATAGCCCAAAGCATAAAACCAATGCTGATTCAAGAATGTAAATTATTTGTTTCTTGCTTTTGTAAAAAAAAAAAAATCCAATGCGTAAAATGTACTTGTTCATGTGAATCTGTGAAGCGTGAAAGAAAACGCAGTTTGTGAATGATTTCATTTAACACAATAGAGACAACCAGACAAGCTCTCAACAGTTTGTGCAGTGGATGTGTGTCAGTGAAATCTGGTCGCATCCACAGGTCAGGGTATGCTTTCTCTACCCAACAACAGCATGCAGAACAGGAGTGAAATATATGTTTCTAATTTTATCAGGAGATAATTGAATTGCATGAATATTTCTAATAGGATAAGAATAGGCACTCTATTGGCAAGAGTAGGACACATGCTCTTTCTATTAAGAGTTATGGTTTTGAAGATCATAAACTGCTCAGATATCAGAGATGTTTAGTCATTAGATCCTAGCGCTATTGACAAACCGGTTTTAGATTAGATGAAACCACATTGTGAGGTTAATATAGTAGATAATTCCTGGAATGTATAACAACTGGAAACAAGTTTGAGCTGAGGCAAGAAAAACATAGTAACATTTTGCCACAGTGTATGGCTGTGTAACCTGTGATCTGCTGGTGTGTTTCACTATCATATACGTTTTTGCTGTGGGGGTCAAATATCTGATGACTTCAAGTTTAAAATCTGTATTTCTCCAAACTTTCTTTGGTTGACACGATCATGATGTGAAATGAAAAGTTTTTAAAAACCCACAAAACATCATGCCAGGAATATGCACTTAATGTACATCAGAGAACGCCGTTTGAATCTACAGTGGGCATATCTACTAAGACAACTTCGGAACTATAAATACATAAACTCAGTGACAGTATATAAAATACTAATTATAGCATAAAATGCCTCCCCGAAAAAGCATTGCTGACCTCTATCAGAATGCTCAAGATAAACTTAGAAGTCTAGTTTGGTTCCGTGAATAAAAAAACAGTAATAAAAAAACAACAACCGTTAATTTGCAGCATTGCTGTGCATTGTAGATTAACCGTTGATTACTGGCGTACTCGATCAGTGTTAATTCATCTTCTAATATTGGTATAGAATCACAACAACGTTTAAACATCACCTGTTTTTGAGAATCCGCTCACTTGATATTCAGATTTTTTTTTTAGCGCATCAATATCAACCAAAAGCACAAAACCGACTTTTGATTTTTTAGGTTTTCGTAGTAGTTATGAATGGCACCAATATATCGTACCCCGTTGAGCGACTTCCACCTGATGAGTTCAGGGACTGTTGAGGAGCGCTTCGTCTCAACCGCGCGCACATCAACAGGAGAAACAGCTGGCTGCAGCCTATCTGAGGAAATTACCATAAACCGCCTCCTCGGCCATTCTATTGGTGTATAGCGAAGATATACTAATCGACCCTCATGGCAGCGACAAATTCATCATGCACGGCTATTGCACAAATCCAATTCAATGATGCCTGAAAAATCTTGACTTATTTGTACGTGTCAATGAAGCATTATAGCTTTAAAGTTTATTTTGCTGGGATTGGACATTCTCACCGGACAAATGAAACACCTTTGAGTTCTGACATGCTTTAAAACACACGGAGATAAATACCAGAAATACACATCATAAATTAATATGTGAAACTATGCTTCCCCTTCAGAACTATGTATATTTATCCCTAGCATGTCAGGAACAAGGGGTTATTAAGGGGCATGACGGTAGTGCTGTGCTATCAATGAAGCACTTTCTACCATGAGGCACATTTATCAACTTTTTATTCAACACATGACATGTTTCCCCTTTCTGTTTCATTATTTTAGTTGAGAAATGCAACATAGACCAAATGCAACATTAATGTGCTATTTGATTATTTGGTTACTTGGGAATTAAAAAACAAAATGCCCAAGTATATGCTACAGCAGAGAGAAATCATACTATTTCAAATCCAAATAAACATAAAATTGTGTTCAGGGAAACTTTGTCAAATATAAATCTCGTTCAATGTTTATTTTGTTGCAATCTGGACCCACGTGCTTCAATTGTAATTCCCACATCGGTTTTTAGGACTTACAATGAACTGGGGATTTGAAAACCACCATGGTCCTCCAAACGTGGGCACAGGTATAGGTAGATAAACACACAGCCACGCAAGCAGCCCCCTCCCCACACGCACATTTACACAAATACACTGATCAGAAGACAGATTAAGAATAGGCCTGTCAATTGTAGTTCTAGGTAGGTTATTTTAGTAAAGGTTTCATCTCTCTGTTCTGCGGCTAAAAACCTCAAGAATAGACATCTTTAGTTCTTCAGCTTATTGTCTTTCCTCTTGACATGTTCTCAGTCACATGTCGTCTTATTCTGTAGGACATCTTCTCATTCAAGAAACTGTCAAATATAGTCCTTTCAATGTATTTATTGGTAATAAATCAGACACAATATAAACTGTCAACAATGCTTTTACGCTGTTGTCAATTGGCTCTGGAGAATACATAATGCAAAGATTATAACATCATAAGGAATGCACTTTTTTGCTGATTGAATATGTTTGTCTTTTTGTTATTGTAAAAACGAATACGTTCAAAAGCATTATTGTACGATGTTTATTTTGTTTTGCTCTATACATCATTTAGAGAAATACAGGTGCATTTATGAAAAGATGAACAAATAGACTAAAAATTCTAAAAAATATAAACATATCAATAGCTATGATAAAACAGCATGTAAAGATGTACATCCGTCACTGAACATTAAGGAATTTTGATTAAGGATCTTAAAAAAAATGAAGACCAAAATCTTAAATTATACCAACACTGTTGATAATAGTTTGAAACCAAATCATTCACTTTGTACATGTTCAAAGAGATCAAACAATCATCTTAATAAATAGATATTTGGAGCAACACAATTTTTGGCTATTCTTGAACAAGACACATTGCTTGCCCCCTAAAAATAAAATGAGGACAAGTGTTATTAAGATAGAACAATCAGGCATGGAATGCAACCTAAACAAACATGCACCACTCACATTCATATTTCCCTTTCTCTATAACACACAAGCACGCACCCATCCACTCACTCACACACGCATGCACGCACACACACACACACACACACACACACACACACACACACACACACACAGCACAGCACAGCAATC
>JAVQJS010125070.1:0-13548 GCA_036024795.1 Galaxias rostratus | reverse complement strand
TATTCCATAACTTGGGGGCTTTGTAAGAGAAAGCTCTACCCCCTGCTGTAGTCTTCCTTATTCGAGGTACAAATAAAGAGCCTGCCCCTGTTGACCGAAGCAGGCGTGGCGGATCATACAGATGTCGTTTGGGAGAGAGTTCCAAATGCGAGGGGCAGAACAGCTAAATGCCCTAGACCCCATGGTAATCAAATGGGCAAATGGAATGGTTAGTTGGCCTGGCAGAAGAATAAATCAGAGATTATGAGAGGGTTTATGTCCTTTAGAGGGGGTTCGGGGGTTGGTACGATTCTAAGGGTCACTGACAAATATTTCAATATTAATTAATACAGCCTATATTTTATTTACTATATACTAATATAATGAATGGCAAAAGTCAACATTGAGAGCCTCAATCTGTACTGCTATAGTCTCACAATGCCAGACCCATCTCCGCACTTCATTACAGGACAAGGTGCCAGCGCAGGAAAATAGTTTGGCATCATGGCTGGTTATTTTGAAAAAAAAAACAGGAAAAAAAATGCTCTATTTCTTTAAACAATCCTAATAGTCATCGGGAATGTTAAAACCAGGTTGTAGCGATGGTGCCCTTACAAAATAGTTTTGGGGGGGAACCTTTGCAACACATAGATGAGCCTTGGCATTATAATGGCTACATTCCCACAAAAAAGGCTAAGACAATAAAAAAGGTAAGTCAACTCTGTGAAACAACGTTTATTAATAAATAAAAGACAAGCACAGCTTACTCATCGATCCCCTAGAGTTGAAATCTATCTATACTTTGGCACTGGAGGAGCTCACTAGACCCGCAAATCCCTGGATGATTAAAAAGTTGTAAGCAGTTCTTGCAGAAAGTCGTTATCAAATAGATATCAGAGCTGCTTGTGTGACTGAGAAACAGTTCAGAACATTGGTCAAGTCAATGTCAAAAAAGCATGCAGCTGCCAGAGTTAACATGTGCCTAAACAACTTAGACTGGAGATGACCACATTAGAAAATGGGTGAGAAGTTGACTGGTTGCAACTTTAGTAAAATCATGTACATACATAAAAAGGTCAATTCTAAGATACATATAGTCCTGTCATTGATTATCAAATACAGTTTTGTGAGTAAACGTACATGTTTTTATCAATGACAACTTCCTTATATAATTACTTTTAACATTTGCCAGTCATGTTTTTTCCTGGAAAACAAAGATAGTAATCCAGAGATGTATTGAGGTGGCTGTCACAATTAAACTAAAGTGTTGAGATCTAAGGAGCAGCTAACCACAGTCCTCAAAAGTTTGGTTTTATTTTTGCCAACAATTCAATTTTTTTAACTTTTTGATAGTTTGTTTATGTCAGTAATAAGGACAGAATTTTTTGTGACCATGAATAACTGATTATTATGTTAAGGACAATAATTGAAGCAATGTTTTGTGTGTGGGACCAGAGTAACAAGTCTGGTCTTAAGTTGGTTGTCCAATGGGACAGTTGTTCGACATCAGAAAGAATTTTCCGATCACATGCTGTCTTCAGCTGCCCTGCGCTTTGATTTGCCCTATAACACTTCTTTCCCTGAACTCCCTCAAAGACAAAGTAAATTTGGTGCCCCACAAGTCCTTCCAGGTAATTTCCTCTGATCTACACTTTTTCAGTTCATCCTTCTTCCTTGTTTGCTCACATATCTGTTCTATCATAATTTGGGTTTTCCAACAGGGGTGGTGTTTGACCATCTCGTCAAGAGTTCAAATCTTCCTCGTCCACGTTGTACTCATCCTACTGTTTCCACATGTTTGATTAATTAAAAAAAAGTTAATGTGGGTGCCACTTTTGTTACAATACTATCTTGTAAGTGTCATTTCTAAATATATCACATCTGGCCTCACCACCCTAGGCCACGCCAACTACGTAATTGTTGTAGAAAGAGGATGATAAATAAACAAACTAATTTGGCCAATTGTTCAACTAAACAATGACTTTAGGATTTTAATAATAATCATAAGAAACAACCACCACTGAAATTCAAGTGGCAGCACTGCAAAATTTTTTTTTTTGGTGGGAGTGGACAGATTTTTCATGGCTGTCAATGAGCAATGAGTTTTAGTTTTTTTTTTTTTTTTAGTTTTGAATTTTCTACCATTTATATAAATAAATATATATATATATGGCTGTCTTGCTTCTCTTTGTTTCAGTACTATCATTTCTAATAATTAGAGAGAAATTTTGATAAACATGCTTCTAATAAATCCAAAAATATAGGACTTGGAACACAAATATGTGACTAAGGACTTGCAAAATAGCAGCCCCAACAAGGAGTTGGTATAAAGTTAATGAAGCAAGTCACAAATGAGGAAGTGACTAACGAAATAACTAAAATAATTAATTACTAATAACTCCAAAAAATGGTCCAAAATAACTAATTAATTTTAACACATTTTAAAAGTGTGACATAAATAATACTTGCACAAATGGAAAATTATGATGCATATTTTGTTCTTCATTTGATATTGAATTCCCATTGAAGCATTTGACAATGCAAATGGTAGCATTGCATTTTCATTTGCATTATGTGACAAATAACAAATACGAATGTGGAAAGTGATAATGCTATTGTCCCTTATGGGCATCCATACTCGCCTGAAGTGAAAGATGTTTTTAAAAAAATGCGAAGACATCGTTAGCGAGTTTTCTTATTTAAACTTACCATTTTAAATACATGTTAAAAAAGACTGTCATGTAAGAGGGCGGCATTACGCCTGACCGTGAAGTCTGTGGGAAATAAATAATAATAATAAGTAACATTGCATCGTTACTCCTGCAACCGGCTTAATAGTCAAACGGAATATATAACAGACTTTGTTATCTTGTGAACATGGTGCAGGCATTATCGGAAGAGGAGTTTCATCGAATGCAGGTACGCCATCGACGGCAATGGTTTTAAACGATGTTTGGCAGGGCCTGGATAATGCCATGCTAACTAGTGACTCGAATTTTACTAGCTAACTGGTCTTGGATTTCGATTACTTACTATTTAGCCTGCTAACTAATGTTAGCCACACAACTGGTTTAATGCATTTTTGGCCTGCGACTTAGTAGGGTTGCCACCTTTCCCAAAAAGAAAAACCACCCACAGTGTTTTATTTGTAAGCATTATAGGCCAACCAACACGCCATATTACAGTAGATAAAACATGATTTATCAAGGACTCAAAGGTGACGTCCAACACTGCAAAAAGTGAAGGTTTCTAAATACTGTCTTTGAGATGGAGTAATGGGTGCTAGGTTTCTCACTGACAGTGCTCGCATGCTGCAAACAGCGTGTGAAAGTGGAATTCACTCGTCTCTCGCCTTTTTTTCACTTAAGAAATATAGAAATAGTTAGTAGTAATATATCGGGATAAAAGCATGTGGAAAGCTAATAGGGGTGAAAATAAATGTTTTAACTAGCGTTTTATCAGCTAAATTTTCCCGGACAGTCTTTTTCATCAACAAAAACAAATTCCTTATTCATCTTACTACAATATCGTCATTAAGTGACTTCTTTGTCACAGCACATACATTATAGTTTACAAGCACAATACACACATACAACAGCTGATGTTTATAATGTGCCCATTCAGTGCACATCATCTCACCATTAACTTGCTGCTGACGTTGCTGCAGATGACTGCCCAGTTACCTCCTCCACCTCCACTCTCCCCCCTTCTTCAACTCCCAGCTCTCGACCACTTTACGCAGCCACTCTGTCTCCTGCTTCACTTCCCACCGGCAACCTCCACATTTTGCCTCACAACTAACCAGGTTAGGACTGAACTAAACTCAGAAGGTGTTAGGCAAAGAAGGCAACAGGCCCAGATGGCATCAGCTCAAGGTTCCTCAAATCCTGCACAGACCAGCTGTGTGGGATAGTTGAGTTCCTATTCAACCGGAGCCTAAAACTAGGGAGCGTACCACAGCTGAGGAAAACATCTTGTGTGTTAACTGTGCCAAAGACCCCCCACTCCGAACAGCTACAGGCTGGTAGCGCTGACATCGCAGCTGATGAAGACCCTGGAGAGGCTGGTCCCTGTCACCCTTGTGAAACCATCAATGGACCCACTGTAGTTTGCCTTTCAACCTTGAATTTGGGGTAGATGATGCTGTCACATACCTGATGCAGAGATCATTCTCTCACCTGGAGAAGGCTGGGGTCACAGGTCAGAATCATGTTTTTTGTTCTCCAGTGCTTTTAAAAACATCCAGCGCATGCTTCTGGGGGACAAGCCTGAGAGCTCATGGTGGATCATCACCTCACCACTGGATCCTGGACTACCTCACCAACCGACCAAGAGTATTTGAGGACCAGGGGGTGTCATTCGGACACCATCATGTGCAGCATGGGGGCCCCACAGGGAAGTGTTCTGCTGCCATTTCTCTTCACACACTACACTGTAGACTTCACCCACTACACATCAACCTGCCACGTGCAGAGGTTTTCCAATGACTGTGCTATTGTCGGCCTTATCTCTGATGAGGACTACAGTGTGTACAGACATCCTACTCAGGACTTTGCCTTCTGGTGCCAGAGGAACCACCTCCACTTGGACTTCAGGAGGCGCCAACATTCTGCACCCACACCATTGAACATCCAGGGTATGGACATTGAGATTTTTGAAATCTGAAAACTACCTAGGGAGTCACCTTAACAATAGACTGGACTGGACAGCTGCTCTGTGCAAGAAGTACTTGTTCATGTACTCTCTACATGAAACTGGCATGAGCTTTCCCAGGGAAGTGTGATACCCAAATTATTGTAGCACACCCTCCGGTCCCATTTTTTAATAATGAACCAACCCGGTCTGCCAGTCTAATGGCATTGTCTTCGTTCGCCACACGACACTAAAGAGACGTGTCAACGAAGATACTCCAACAATGTCCAGAGCCTTCAACAATATCCCGAGTTCGGGTCAGCAGTTCTCCTCCCCTGCTTAATAGAGCCTGGGCCAATCCCTGCCTTTCCCCTTCTTATACGTCTGACGGTTCTCTAAAACGTCTTTGAGGTTAGCCGGAGGTACTTCATAGCCTTCCTGAACTTCTTTCACACCAGGGTTTTTGATTCTTCAACTACTGAAGCTGCAGCCCTTCCCAGTACCGTTCTGCTGCTTCGGGAGACCCCTAGGCCAACCAAGCCCGAATGATCCCCTTCTTCAGGTTGTTGGCTTCCTTCATCGTTGTTGTCAACCAGCAGGTTCTTTGGTTGCTACTACAGGCACCGACAACTTCACCCTCACTTACGTACGAATTAACTCAGTGTTTCCGGCAGCCATCCCTGCCATCAGATCAAATTCGCCACCAGGTGGTGATCAGTTGACAGCTCGGTTCCTTTCTTATCTGAGTCTCCTAGATGTATGGCTGCCAGTCCGACTATATGACCACAGTTTATCATCGATCTGCAGCCTTGTATACCCTTGTACCAGGTACACTTATGAATGATCGTAATTGTTTGGTGTCGGCTACTACAGCTAATTGACGGGAAATGTTCCATTTCCTGTTAGTTTTGTTTCTCTTTGACCGAGGCTGCAATATAGGCCTACTTGTTGGTTTCATGTTTTTTTAAGTTTGTGGGAGCTAACAGCAAGTTAGGCAAAATCATTATGGATTTACCCGAACACTTTTAAGGATCCCGATAAAACATTACAGGTATTTACTTTGTTATTTTAACCTTGAAGAATAGCTAGGAAAAAAGGGGCAACACAACGCCTAGGAATGAACAACAAATACAACATCCTTTTGCTGGTGTTTGTTTGCTTGCATACCTGCGGCTGGTCCCTTTGGTACTGTAGAAATCTCAAACTATGGACAGGCGACGCGCAACACAAAACTGTCTTAATGTTCCCGACCTTTTATAGGTTTTTGAAAACGTATATGAGCACCTGACATTAGCCGATTGTCTTTTATCAAAGATGTTTTAATGGATGACTAATGGGTGAGATCCATCTTCAGTTTCTAAGGGTGACTTAGTATTACTCTCTAATGAAGGGATTATTAAATGTTTAGGTCCTGGATTAATCCATAGTGCTTTCTTTTTTGCCAACGTATCCCACCGAAATTAGACCACTATGAAGTTTATTGTAAGTTTGAATGTATTCTCTATTTCCTAATTTCTAGGCTCAGCTCCTTGAGCTAAGGACACATAACTACCAGCTGTCAGATGATCTGCGCAAAAACACTGCTGGTAAAATGCTAAGTAACATTCCCACTACTCTTTCAGTATCTCATGTAATGCAGTGCATTATGTTGCATTGTGCGAGGTTTTAAATTATATGTTTTTTTCAGATCTAAACTGTATGTGTCAGAAGACCATCACTTTAGAGAGAGACTTAATCAAAGTACAGAAGGTAAGCAAGGTTCTGTTGCTCCTGCAGGTGATTTTCATCAGTGCTGTGCAGTGTTGTGTAGATTAGTGTATTTATAACCGTAACCTGTTACCTCTTTATGACGTAATTAAGTAACGTCCTTTAATGCGTTACTAGGTTTAGTACAATTTCACTTTCCGAATATTCCCGAAACTTCTAACGTGATTGTTCTATGGTAGTTCGTATTAGCCAATGCTCCCCTATATGTAACTATATTTTAAAACAGCAAAACAAATAAAGAATAAAATAAAATTATCATATATTATTATATAAATACACATTAATAAAAAATGAATTGTCTACCAAGCTATGCATAAAACACATACAGTATTTGTTGAACCTATTTATTCTTTCCTTGAATGAACCAACCAAAAAGCCTCCAAGAAATATATGGCTTACTTTCCCAGCTGAAAATAGTATTCACTCTTTCAAAGTAGACAAAATAATGTGTTTTCAGTTTCACAAAATGGTCTTCAATGAAGGTTATTCAGGTTTAAAGTACCAGTATATTTCCAAAGTGTTTGTGTCTTTGTTTGTGTCTTAGCCACCCCCCAGCTCAGCTTAGCAAACAGTAGGTTTTGTTTAACATGGTGCTGCTCATTTGACGATAGATAGATGAAGTTTCTACCGCCTAGCTAACAACTACAACCACTAAAGACAGAGATCATAGTCAACGTTCAGTAGTAGTGGTTATATGTTTCCTCCAGTACCAAATCAGAATTTTGAAAACTGGACACAGCTTCAAAGTGTTTACATTATTATGACACATACTTGGGTCACAATGCATATTAAAACATAAGTAAATGTTAAATGTTGTTGGCTTATTGAAAAAAAGTTTCTGTTATTGTAATTTACTGTTAAGTAACTCAAATTTGAAGAATCATCAGGGGGGGTGAGACCATTCCTGTTTATGGTCTCAGTCATTAGCCATTTAGAAATGACACCGTGGCTTTCTAATTGCTTTCCACATTTGCTATTTTTCTCTTGCTCTCACAAAATGTTTGTCTACAATGGTGAATTCTCGCACAGAATTAGTTTTTAGCAGATACAATGTAAGGGTGAGTTATTTGACTCAGTATTTTATGCTTTTACAGAATATTATGTTTTACAGAATAATATAATATTATATTTGTTTTAACAAAGACAAAATACCCTTTTTTTGCTTTTAGAATGAAATTTGTTTGTTACACAGCTGCTACCCAGCTTTTTGGCTCCTGATTCTTGTCCAGTCCTGAGAGAGAGGTGGAGAGAGAGAGAGAGAGAGAGAGAGAGAGAGAGAGAGAGAGAGCAGAGGAGAGGGATGGTGACAAGCAGATGTCCTTTGGCTGGATTCTTTAACGGCTTTGCGGTGTCCTCCTTGTTTTCGTTCAAGCACCTTTTTCTTCCCGGTCTGATGTGTCCTGCCTGTACTTATACTCGCCTGGGTGAGGCTCGCTAGGACTGATTTAACCCCACTTGCCAAGTCCTCTTACCTAAAAGCCTGCCCTTTTACCACTGGGCCCAATTTTAGTGCAGGTCTCAGCTCCATGCGTCTGTGGAGGGCGGCAGTCCAAAAGGTCTTGTGCAGCTGATATAGGCTATCTGCATTTCTGTGTAGCTTACCTGGCCGATGCTCTACCCAGAACTGGTATTGCTTGAGTTCTCGGGAACCAGCGGGTGACACAGGCGCTTCTCTCTCGGTTCGTGGCCATACATTTGAGTGGGGCTTGATTTCTACTGAGAACAAGCTTCCTTCCCAAGAGTCGTTATTTTAACTGAGTTGCCCATTTGATCGCAAAGCATTCCTTGTCCACTGTTACTTTAATTCCTTTCATTCTTGACCTTTTTTCTTGAGACGTGTCATGAAGTGTTCCACTCCCTCTCTCGCATGTGACAGGACCTCACCCATGCCATTCTCAGATGCATTGGTCTGGAGAATAAAGGGTCTATTAAAGTCCGGGTTCAGAATACAGGTTCTTTACTGTGGACCTCTTTTAGGGTTTGGAAGGCTGTCTTTGCAAGGTCCGTCCATTTCACCCTATGGGAATGACTTCTGGGTAAGATCATGCCGAGGGCCAGCATTATATGCAAAATTAGAGATTCATTCTTGGTACTATGGGGATGACCTAGTATTCTTGCTGGCCGCCTGGGGGTTGCTAAGGCGGTGCTCTCTTTTGCCCAAATTGTGAGTCGTACCTGCCTGTACCCCTGGGTGAGATTAATAGTTGAAGTCAAATGGGTGAGGGCACTGTTGGCCGATAAGATAATCAACCCGAGGCTTGTGGTGTGAAACCTGCATATCTTGTTCAGCTTTTGGAAAATGTTGCAGAATTCCCATGTGTAAGCAGATATCCGATACAGTAAGGAATAAGATTTTAAATGTCTGTCTGCATTACTGAATGGGTCTTTAAATACTCCTAGTAATAATAATAATATTTATTTTAATTTATAGACACTCAAGGTCATCGTACAAGTCATAGATAATTGAACAATGCATGCAACGTATATATATATATATATATATATATATATATTATAGTATAACATTTAACATACGTTAAACAATAAACAAAAAGTATTGTGGAAGGGAACATCAATAAATAAATAAATAAATAAAAAGTACACTATATATATATATATATATATATATAATAACAAGTCAAAGATAACAAGATAGGAGGCTAAGTAAAACAAGTGGATTTTAGGGTGGAATTTAAAATGTTTATAGAGTCAGAGTTCCGAATTGCAGGGGAAAGGGAATTCCAAAGGACAGTCTGGTTTTGCGGGTGGTAAGGAAACCATTCTCGGAGCGGAGGGTACGAGAAGGCGTGTAGGGTTGAAGCAGGTCAGAGAGATAAGAAGGGGCAGGTCCATGTAGAGATTTATAGGTGAGAAGTAAGATGAAGGAGGGTGGAAAGACTTGCCTTATTTTCTTTCTGTGTATTTACTACTGCTCTTTATAAAGCCCAAGTATTTCTTAGCCGTTTACTTGTTACTGTTTATCTGTTTACTATCGGTTGATTGAATAATACGTTTATTACTAGATTACTAAAATAATTCATAGCTGCAGCACGTTACGCCTACTGTAACCTGCTTCTAAGGCTCCCATAGTAACGCCTGTTTGCTTATAGACAATAGGGCTTACATATGACATTTATACATTTATCTCACCACAAGTAGGCGTAAAGCTCAAAGACAAACTGTCACAAAGTAACTTGAATTTAACGTCTATTATTTTCAGTGAGCGTGACAAAATGTCCTCAAGAACATAAATAAGCAACTCAACCACCAACGGTTGTTTATGAATTAGTCTCATGAAATGTAGCTCGATAATAGTTAAAATATACGAGACACTGACCCGTTTTGAAAACCCAGTTATTGAATTGTCTGAACGTTAATGCTTATATGGTAGTTTTTTTAAGCATGAAATTAAACCTCATTTGCTACCTGGCAACGTGGCTGGTAGATTGACAAATATATCAGCCGATGCAACAATTCACCCACATTTGACGGGTTGATAGGTTTTAATTTCAGGCCCTGGATTTTGTATGTTATTGGCCTTGCCATTATTATGTCAGCAAAAAGAAAATAGATCCATCAGGGACTAGCAGTGAATGTTAACCTTCAACCTACATTGTTATCGTCTGGAAAATTATGTTTGTCCCATAGTCCTAATGTCAGTAAGATTATAGAAGTGCAATTTTGGAACTGCAAAAGCAGAGACATTTTCACAGAAAGACAGACCGGTGGCAAGTCATAGTTTAGAGTGAATGTTAGGTTGAATTCTGGGTTGAATCAACTGGAGAATGACAAGTGGCTATTTGTTTTAAGCGTCAAACTCGTTACGTTGCGACTCTCTCCGTTAATTTCAAAAGGGCCAAAAACCTATTATAAACAAAAAAATATAGCAGGTGAACCGATCCCTTAGCTACATGTAAGTACTCCACATGGCATTACCTGCAAAAACTAATTTAACTCCTCATCCCCCTGCTTCACTTCAGATCTTCGAACAATGAAACCGGTTGGCCACCTCCTGGAGCGATTATGCTGAAAGATGGGAGTCACTGTCCACCTTGCAATCTCTTCATCATCACATGTTCCTATAGAGATATGCTCACAGTTGCACGTTCATCTTGCTTTTCTGCCATTCCCATTCTGCAATTCACACCAATTCCAATTCTTTCCCCCTTTTCCATCTTCTCCACTGTGAGCATACTCATTCTGTACCGCAAGGACACCATCATTTTCTCACTCAGCTTGTGAATTCCTTCTTTGAGTGGTGTAAAGCCAAACTATTTAACATTTCGTCCACCTTGAACCCAAACCTCCCTCCAACGCAGCCAGTTTCCCTTGGTATAGGTGACATTCTACTTCCTACAGCTGTTTATAATTTCTCCTAATTTTCCCTAGTTAACTCTGCACATGTCTCAAAAGTTGTCATGGTATCTAAACCCATTTCCTGTCTTCTTTACCCTCTTCTAACTGTCCTCTGCATGTCATGTTTATCTCATTTTCTTCCCCACCTAACTAACTTCTTAAATGTATCCCTCTACCAAGCAGTTTTTCCATCAATCTTTAAAACTTCCTCTTTCTCTTCAATCCTGAAAATATCAGGCCTAGACTCAACTTTTCTTGCAACTATTGCCCTATATCTAACTTATCCTTTTTTTTGCCAAAGTCTTGGAATGGATTATTGCATCTCAGTTACAACATTTTATATCTGTCAATTATTTTTTGAGCCCTTTCAGTCTGATTTTCACACACTCCTCAGCAGAGAATCTTCACTCATTAAGGTTATCATTGATCTCCTTATCGCCGCTGATGTTGGGGCCCTCAATATCCTTATCCCGTTAGAGCTTATTGCAGACTTTGCCACTGTGTTTCACATACTACTTATTTCAAAGCTACAATTGTTGGGTGTTGAAAGCACTGTACGCTCTCTTCTTTTGTCATGTCTCACAAAAATACATAAATTCATCACACTTAGATTTACTTCTGATACGTCCCCAGTCACCTGGTCTTTGCCAGGGCTCCGTTGTTGTGCCCCTCCCGTTCATAATCTATGTTCATCCTCTTTTTCACATAATCAGACGTTTCTACTTTCACTGCTATGTTGATGACACACAGATATACATCAGCACAACCTCACTCATTAGCCCTCCACTTGCCTGCATTGAACCTTGGCTATCCACAATCAACCACTGGATGGAGGAAACTATCTTAAACTGAACAACAGCAACAACTACTCTTCTTGATTATCTCCAAACACTAAAGTTGTCTATATCAATCTCCACTGATGGTCTTACAGTCTCCCTTACCCCTTAGTACGCAACCATGGCGTATTAATGAATTCCACTCTGTTTATCTTGCTTATCAATAACATGGTCAAAATGTCTTTCTTCCATCGTGGAAACATTAGCTAAACTCTAACCATACCTTTGCCAGAGTGCAGATGCCAAACTCATTCACTGATTCATCTTCAAAAAGGCAACTGGTCATTCACACAGCAAAACTGAAGCATTTTGGAGCATGTGCAGTTTCTAGGGCAGCACCTAAACTATGGAACTATCTCCCTCCTCTAATTTGCAATTCCAACTCGCTATTAATCTTTCAAACCCATTTTAAAATCCTTTCTACCTGGCATACCCAAGTTAACTTCGTTTAGAGTCTGGACCTTTTCTTTTTCTCACATACTACCATTTTGTTTACTGAAAGTTGGAACTTGTTCTTCCTGACTGTTTTATCAGCCTGTTTCTGTTTTGCCCTATTATTGTTGTAAATAAAACTTGTCATTGCAGCTTTTTTTCTTATTAAATATCCCTTCTTCCTGAACGTTTGTAGACTTTTAGGCATGTATTTGTATTGAGTCAGTTAAGAGACAATTTACACATTCATACAAATTAATTAATCAATAAAATAATGCGTTAAGTCAAAAAAAAACACAGTCATTTTATATAAATGTTTAATGTCAGCAAATGCTAAATGCATAACAATAGATAACTTTTATTTTGCACAGTCAACCTTCAGTCTAGGGATAAGGTTAAAGCAAAGCAATATAAAGATGCAGCAGGTTTGTGCAAACTGGAATCGTTTTGGAAGAAATTCTCGAGCAATGTTTTTATTGTCATTGTCTACAAAAGGTGTCAATTTTGATTATTATGATATTGATTTGATCAAATCAAAAAATGACACAATCTTTATTTCATTTTTACAAGTTTTTATAAAGCTAATTTAGCTTTAGTGTCAGACGACACCAATGCATACAAATTAGGTTGGTTTACACACCTTTTCATAAACTAGAACATTACATTTTCTTGAAGTTTTGTAATAATCTTTCAAGCAATTCCCTCACTAATTACCTAATTACACTGTCATCAAAATTGTATGGATCTTTAAAGAGATGTCCCAGAATGTGACCTGTAACGCTAAGACTTGATTGTTTTGATTTTACCGCTACAAATTGTTATCGTACTACTTGCCAGTAGATTTTCTTGTCATTGGCCCCCGACAAATATTCAGTTGCAGTCAACAAAAAACATATACAACTAGGTAGTATTTAAATTTCTTTAAATAGGTACCACTTTGTCTAAACATGTCTTTAATATCGACTTTGAGTATTGTTAAAAGTACAACTGTGTGGTATTTTTATTCTGGTGACATCTGTCATTTAACAAAAATCCATTTCACTTATTTAGTGTAGAAACGGGTCAACTAATTAAGCTTTCAAAATAGTTCTCAGATATTAGGACTGAAGTTGGTAAAGGTTGACAGCAACGTGCCCTCACAAATGACTGAATTTCTTTTTAGATTTTTTCAAACGCATTTGTGAATTCATCAGCCAATATGCCACTTTTAACTGAAAACTCGGAATATAACTCTGTTTAAAATGACCAGTATTCATATCCGAAAATAAAAAACAAATATTAAGCCGCAACATAGTAAAACAAAGCATTGTTAAATATATATATGGGTTGGATGGGTAAATAAATATTTTATTACTGAAAAAAGATCTAAATTTTATATATATATATATATTGATAATATATAACTACAATATGTATATATAAATATATAGATATGTATATACATATTGTCTTTATATATATATATATATATATATATATATATAAACAATTATCATGGTAAAAATTTGCCAAAACTAATTGAAGAGTCTGATTTATAAAATATAAC
>JAVQJS010125068.1:0-16737 GCA_036024795.1 Galaxias rostratus | reverse complement strand
GTGTTCAAGCTCTGAAAATATGCTGTAAAAATATTCAGGTTACTATATATATATATATATATATATATAAATATACATATATAAACTTTGGAATATTAAAAATGTAAAAGTTGAAACGGCTCTGAGCAAACCATTGAGGAGAATCTTAAATCTGTTAAAATTACAGTGAATCAACTATTAGTTTTGGTACCATTGTGAAGCTAGATGCTGGACAGATAGATGTCCGCATTTATTACATAGTTTTACAATAACATTATTTCAAACTGAAAAAAACTGTCAAATTTATACTTTCCGCCTTCATTCTGAATTTGGTCTTTGCTCTTTTGACATGACAAGCATGCCTCACATGTTGGACCTGATGGAGAAATATTTATAAAATTGTATTTAAATAACATCATACAAGTCAGGACATTAACTGAATTACAATGATATTACTGGTCTTTTGTACTTACACACAGTACAGTTTTTACAGAAGGAGCAATTAATGCAATGCAACTGAGACTCGTCTTTTGAAGCTGAATAGTATTCCTTCTTGCAGCCACATACACTGTTTCGGTTCTTTGAACAGTTGCTCACCACCACTGATACTAGTGAGAAACCATAGAAACATCTTGCATAAACTTGAAAGAAAAACTGAATTTGAAATGTAATCCATTCTTTTGATATACATGGTACTTGTATGTAGATGAATCAATTATGCTCGATAAAATGTACAACTAGAATTATAGGCCACTATATGCATGGGCCATGCCATTCCTTTTCGGTTCCCTCCCAGCAAAATATATTAGGCACTGACTGATGTAAAAGACCAGTCCACAGCTCCTGCAGTTTTGTGACCGATGGGTTGTATAAAAAAAAAAAAAGGCTGACTGATTGCGAGTAAAGCAGATTTTTGGGACAAGGATATTAATTACACATGGATTTTGTGTTATCATGTCACTTTTAAAAATAATAGTATATGTGGGAAAACTGATTTATTGACACAATTGTCTACCCAGGCTTTATTAAAATCTTGGGTAGAAGAACTGGCCAAAAATAAACATTATTATTGCCATTAAAATTGCACCCTGAAACATACAAATCTTTCCAGAAAACATTCTATGTTAAGACTATACTTACATGGATCATAATTACAGTTTCTACAACGTTCACATTCATCCACATAGTTTGGTATACTAGTAAAAGACCCGTTTGCACATTCTTTACATTTGTAGGTATTGCCAGCACAACGTTCTCTTTTGTGATAGCCTGTGAAAAATTATATAAAAATTAAAAGTACAATATATATTGAATAGCATGTGTGCCTTAAATGAAAGGCCTTGCAGCTCATGTTAAAAACTTGCATTTTCAGTGTTTGTGTGACCTAGGTTTACCATATGTGCGTCTTACCAGCGGGACATTCTTTACAACATCTCTCTTTGTCTTGGAATAGCAAGTCTTCTGAACAACTTTCTCCAATTGGAGAAGGAGCCAGCATCAGTGGACAAATCAAAAGCATCATCTAGAATGAAGTCAAAATTCAAATGACAGACACTAACTTTCTTTGTGTGTTTATGAGAATGGAAATTAATTAATTACCACAGCGTTAAACCATCCAACCAAAAGTTTTACTTTAGAGCATACAGCTTTAGCCAAATCTCTTTCATTGTGGGCCAGACAATTGCCCACAAAGGACATAATTTGTAGACCAGGACAGCTACACTGAAAATGGATATTGTTACATGACTTTAATACCAGTTTTTAGGGTTCTATTATGGACCTCTTAGAGCAAGTAGAGTTGATGATTTGATGTGTCAAACTCAACAGCCTTTTTTGATTGTACAATTCCTTATGTAGTCTACTCTGCAATATGTTAAAAATGTATGTCGATTACCAATACTTAATTAGGAATCTCACTTATAACAAAGTTAGCAACAACACAAAAAAGTCCAGTACTGTTTTTACTTACTTCCAATTCTGAGATGATAAAATGAAACTATTGTTGTCACTTCTACCCATCACATTGCTCTAAAGTTTAAACATAAAAGTTGCCTACAGGGTATTCAGACGTAAATCAAATAGATGATGTGCCAAATAGGCAAACATTTAACACCCACATTTCCAAACACAGTTTTGATAAATGTTTTGATGTAGGCATTGTTGCCACAATTGTGGAGGTTTCAAACAGATTTTATTCATTTTAATTACAGATTTGTAATCCAGCCTACAATGAAACTGATATGTCTTGAAGGGTATCTTTGCAATTTAACAATTTGAACACGTATTGCAATTGCTTGAATTCTAACAAAAGATGTGTATTAAAAGTGTAAATTAAAATAACCATAGCTAGTACAAAACATGAAAGTTATATAACTAAGATTATTACTCATCGTTAATTATCAATTTATAACGAACGAACTTACCAACCCCAACATCCACATTGTCTCTAGATTTCCTTTATAGCATATGATTAAAAAGTGATTTTCTCAATTAATACAAGATTTCGAACTAAATAACAGTTTGTATCATCTTATTTGATGAAAACATGGGTAAAATAGGTATATCAGTAGAAGGTTGATGTAGATTGTAGCTTTTTGAGCGTGATGCGAGCAACAGGAAATATTAGATCTCAGATAATTGACCTCACAAATATTCCATTGGTGCTCTATGTATGAGGTGGTGGTGGAATCCAAAGTTCAAAGCTCGGCTATGTTGCAGTAAATGTGCCAAACTAAGGCAAGTGTTACAAATAGGCAACATACTGTAAAAATTGTTGTCAGTGGATAAAAGGTCTCTAAAAGTATAGAATTCATTGACACTATGGTTTTTCCTGGTGCATTTGGTATAATGGCAAATCGAACGCCGTCTCTGAACGTTTACAGCCCCAGAAGTGAACAAAGCGACCCGGAAGCGGTGTAACGATTTGAGGCAGCCAGAAAGAACATCCACATTTTATAGTAAAGATAGCTCGCAAGACAAAGTCTGCAATCAGGATATCAGGTAATTGTTAAAATTTATTTATTTCAATTTTGCATTAAGCCACAATCTGCAAATGGTATGCATAACACAGAAAAAACTACATATGTCAGTTCATGCGTTCAAAAGTTACAGAACGATAAAAAAAATATACAAAAAGTGAACCCATTTTGGCAAAGACGACAGACATTACGTCTTTCGGTGGATCTTGCAGTTTGTCTTGTCACAGTGTGACAGTAGCAAATATATTGTAGCCAACTGTATTCTGTGTAACGTGCTGGCATGCATCTTACCTATTTCCGTGCTATTTACCAGGGCATGGTTGTCGTAGGAAGTGTAATTTTTTTTAGGTGGTAGGGAGGCCGGGCTATTCAAACCTGCATTTTGTCGTAAACATCGGGCCATCCTTTGACATGGTTGAGGCACCTTTGTGTCTGTGACCCGACGTCTGATGTATTTCTGTATATGTTATTAAGTTTGAGGTTAGCCGAATGTGTCGTCCCGCCTTGTGAAAATAAGGGTGCAGTGTTTGTTTTTCTTTTGTCTGGGAGTGTCTTTACATAGTCTGAGAATGCGCGCGGCTCATTTTCAGTGTCCCCCAAATTTGTGTTAAGTCTCTTATTTTGGATTAAAGAAAGATCTGAGATTAAATTCCAAACGTTTTGATCGAGCAATTTTTTCAAGACATAAGCAACTATAAAAAGTGCTCATACGTCTGCGGACAAGTTTTACATGTGTAAAAAGTGAATCTAGTGATTGACAGGTGTCACGGATCTGCGACTAATAAAAGCAGGGCGTTCATGGGCCTTTTCTGTGTTAATGGTTCATTTTACAAAATAACTACTGATTTAATGGTCAAGATTTTTTTCTCCTTGAAAACGCATTTGCTGTCCTGTCTCCAAACTAACAGGATGTGCGTATTGTCTTTCGTTTACGGTTAAAGATGATCATTACATAACATAAGTGAATTTTTTTGGGGCATAGGTATCCACACTTCTTTTGTGTTTAGTGTTGATGTTTCTACAAGAGACAGTCTTTATTTAGTTCACACGTTTGTCCAGGTCTATTTTATGTCTGTCTGAGCCGTAGATTGTTTGAATGAAAATTAGCCTTTCTATTTAAGGATGGCAGAGCCTCGATTCAACAACCCATATTTCTGGCCGCCACCTCCCTCTATGCCTGGTCAGGTATGAAAAACTAATTTATTTTTGTGTTATTTGGTGGAAAGACTGCTCGATTATCTAACACTATTTACTTTGAGATAATTTTTACTTGCACTTCTTTAATGTGCTGTGTGTTGACTTTTCTGTGTGTCAAATACTGCTAGAGATGCACTTGGAGTCGTTTTATTTGTGTGGCTGTAATGACATACAATGGTCAGTCAAAGCAACTGTTTTCTGTTGACCCTTTCAGCTAGATAACCTGGTGCTCATTAACAAGATCAAGGAGCAGCTAATGGCAGAGAAGATCCGGCCTCTGCACATGCCACCCACCTCCACACCTTCCCAGCAGCACCTTCTAGTCACATCCTCACCCTCAGACAGTGGGCAGCATGGTATGTCTATGCCTAAGCCACAGCAGGTGTCTGGGCACCACCCACAGGGCCAGGGCTCTGGTCAACCAGACATTGCCCTGCATGCCCGTCCAGCCTCTAGCACTGTGCCAGGTACTTAGTGGTTACAATAATATAAAATACCCCTGGAGGGTGGCTACCATATGTACAAGTACAATATGATGTTTGAATGTGTGCTACTAAATCCTTTTCCCCTGAAATAACAATGATCTTGATCTTGCAGATGGCGACATGGATGATAAGTCTGGAGTAAAAGCCAAAGGTCTATGGGAAGACTGGCACATGAGACAGATTGTTGAACAGCCTGGTAGACTCAACCATCGCTCAGGTATTGCTGTAGAATGCAAGAATGCTACAATAGCTACCGAAATGCGCCATGCATGTCACACAAGCAATTTGTGTACTTGTGTGAACTGCTTCAGAACTGCTTGTGGCCACCACAAGTTTCTGGCACGATCAACAACTATACTCCAAGTAGGATATTTTCTTTGTGATTGGGTGATGCACTTCCTTGTGCCACAAAGCAATTTGCTTTGATCGTAACCAGTTGCATACAAGATTTGTGTTAAATATTTAGATTTCAAGAAGGCTGATCTGAACAGTGATTTTTTTCATTCTCCCATATACATTACAACTGAAGAAAGGTATTGATAATATGTGTATAAAAAAAAGTTGCATTAAGACACAATAAATGTTTAAAATTTTAATTTTTGTAAAGGTAGACCTGCTGAACCCAGTGCAGGTTGTAATCATTTATAAAATCTTGTAACATCCCTTCCTTTTTATTATTATGTGCCTGTCCAAAACATTTACTACATATTGTTCAAGTATCCCATCATTTATATAAACCAACGCCATATAACATAACCTTTAATAATTAATTATAGTTTTAGGAGAATTACATTATCTAAGATATTCAGTTTAAAACAAATAATTGATAATACCGGCAACTAACCGACATGATGATCATCCAACCAAAAGCATTTTCAATACATAGCTTTATCATCCAGTGGAGCATCTTAAACCAATTACACTGCCTGAAATGATGTGCTCAGTGTATTTTGAGGTTCAAGAACAATGCACACACTCAAGGGAGCATAATGCCCTGTATTTAAACAATTATATTTCCACTGTCAATAGTTAGGTTCTTGTAAAATACTTTTTTTGTTCATGTCAAAATAGCTTACCTTAACTGACTATTATTTGGTAATGGTTACTGAACTCCCTTGTCTACAGGTCTGGCCAATTCATCTCGACCAGATGGCCACAGCACCTCAGAGGCCCTTACCCCCACAACCCCCTCCTCTAGCAGCCAGAACCGTCTGGGTGGAGCTCCCGCAGTCAACATCATCTCCGGGCTAGCCAGTGGCCCTGGCATGGAGCCCATGAAGGCAGGGGGACTAGCAGGACTCCTGGGCCCCCCACCCAAGGCCCCTCGTGGGCGTAAGAAGATCAAAGCAGAAGACTCATCTGGCCCTCTGCTAGTAGTACCATATCCTATACTAGCTGACCAGGGCTGTGTTACCATTGCTCCCAAGGAAGGAAAAACATATAGGTCAGGATGTCTTTGTCGCTGCAAAGAAATTGTCAAAACAGTTCAAGTTCTTCTTTGTCTTGTTTATCAATCTGATATAATTTTTTAACTGACTTTCTACATATGCTTTGCCCTTTAATATTAATCTGTTTACCTGTGAACATAATAGTTTACCTGTCCTATTGCCTGTATTTTGTTCTCTCTATCCAGATGCAAAGTGTGCCCACTTACCTTCTTCACAAAATCCGACATGCAGATTCACTCAAAGTCTCACACAGAAGCAAAGCCCCACAAGTGTCCCCACTGTTCCAAGTCTTTTGCCAATGCCTCCTACTTGGCCCAACACTTGCGTATTCACCTGGGCATTAAGCCGTATCACTGCTCTTACTGTGAGAACTCCTTTCGCCAGCTCTCACACCTGCAGCAGCACACCAGGTTAGTTCAGGGAAATAAAAAGCAGAATAATAAAAAAGATAATAATTATTATTATTATCATCATCATCTGTGTGTACATGTTTATCCATGACCTTTTGTGCCATAGAATCCACACTGGTGATAGACCTTATAAATGTGCTCACCCTGGATGTGAAAAGGCCTTTACCCAACTTTCAAACCTCCAGGTCAGTACAAATTCTAATTCATATTATTACATTCATTTTAGAATACTACCTTCACTGTTAATACTTGTATTTAAATTGGTAAAAAGTCATGTAAATTTAATTTAAGAATATATAATTAATTTGCAAATGTACAAAAAAAGCATCTATCTAACCTGTATCCTTTTTTCCATTACAGTCTCACCAGAGGCAGCACAATAAAGACAAGCCGTACAAATGTCCGAACTGTTACCGTGCCTACTCAGACTCTGCATCGTTGCAGATTCACCTATCTGCACATGCCATCAAAAACGCAAAAGCCTATTGCTGTAGTATGTGTGGACGGGCATACACATCGGTGAGTATAATTTGTTTATTTAAAAAAAAAATATATATATATATATATATATAAACACAAAAAAAATTGCTGACTTGAAACATTGTTACACAACGTATTATGTATCAGTATTGTCTAATTTTTTTCATGTTTGATGCAGCAGCACAGTACTGTCCTCACAAATATGGAAATGTCTCTAAACTGATATCACAGTGTAAAATAAAAATTCTGTCTACCCTACCATTGTTACACAATATCTTGGTACATACAGGTATCAGAACACAAAAACAGCTACAAGCATGCCAGGCCAGCAGTAATGAGCATGCCTGAGTTGATGTGTAACATCAAACGCACTGTTTCACACGTTCACAAGGATAATTGTTTTTAAAAAATCTTGACCTAAATATCCGTATTAGTTTTGACAGGATCTAATTCATCCTCAATTCAACAAAAGATTTGGGAAGGTTCCCACCTAAAACCCCCAAATGACTTGTATGTTCTAAATCTGAATATATTCCATCTATTGTACTCTAAAGTGTTCATTGGACACTTGGATTATGGTATAGTAGATATTATATGAATTAACACAATGTGCTGTGAATTGTAAAACACAAAGATATTTAATGAACAAAATGGTCCTAAAATTTGTCTTAATATAACTAAAGAGTAAATCATCAGGTACTGGGTATATAAGGAACTGCAAACTGTACACAATACATTTTGTGTTAACACAATTTATTTGTTGTTGTAGGAGACCTACCTTATGAAGCACATGTCAAAACACACAGTGGTGGAGCACCTAGTGAGTCACCAGTCGCCCCAGAGGACCGAATCCCCCAATATCCCCATACGAATCTCTCTCATCTGAGCTCCACAGCCTCTCGCAGTATGTTTGATTCTTGGTTTATGTAAACTTGGAATTCAAGGGCCCTGCACATATGGCCATCTACAAAAAGCCTCTTAAAGGGGTGGTTAAACTTTTTGGAAAGAAGATATGTTTTTATGATTGTATGTTTAATAACAGGCGTATATTTAGGGCGTAATGGTAGGGACATATCCCTACCAATGCCGAGGGACCACTGAATTGTTCTTACCAATAATCTAGTAAACAGTGTTTGTAATGTCATTTTAATCACTCCGAAGATCCCACAACAGGATCAACAATAAGCGTTGGAGTTTCTCCACCCACCTCTACTAAAATAAATCATTAATTTGATTGCTTTTGCAGAAAGAAACTCCTCTAAATCGTGCTATAAACTAGAACTCACCAGCCTGCAAAGGTTTTAGGGACCGGGGCAATGTAGCCTGCCATAGCTGGAGCGAGCTGGGTAGATAGCCTTGTAGATCAACTAGTAGAGCAGCCAGAAGATTCTTGGTTTGAGTTCCTGACCAGATGACACTATACATTTTTTTTACGCATATTGACAACATCTTCCCTATTATAAGCAGCTAGTGTCAATGCTCCTACAGGCAGCCTTTCAAAAAACACCCAGCCAACTTAGCCAGCCCTTAGGTTAGTTAGTTTATACTGACTAATTACGTGCTTAGGACAATCTTAAGCTAGTTTCCTTTCAGAAACCACTGTAGTTACAGAAGTTTGTCCCTGCCTTGTCTATTCCAGACATACGCCTTTGCGTCCAATAATTTGTTACTTAGGTAATTATTCATATACTGGCCTACAGCCTTAAGTTAGGCTACATTTATCTACATACTTACCTCAATAACTGCTAATTGGACAAATAATAAGATTAATTGATTCATCCATCGTTTATCTCGCTTGACAACCTGGGGTAATTTAGAACATATCTTATTTCCCAAAAAGTTAAACTTTCCCTTTAAGAATGTGATGCCTGACAAGAGCGTTCCTAGTTCCATAAAGTTCTGTTCAGAAATGAGCATGAGATATTTTCCGAATGTAACATTAACACAGATGCATGATGTTGAGGATCGTAAAGCTAAGAATATCTTGTCAGATTTAATAAGCACTTTCACAGGCGTCATGTAAGCTGCCCTGAAACATAAACAATTACAAAATATTCCATGTAATGGGATTTCAAAATATGCCAGACAACAATTTACCTAAAAAAGGAGTACAGAAACAAATTGGTGTATTCAGGAGACACTCAAAGATAATTTTAAAAGCACTTTCAGGCCTTGTGGGTTTTTTCTCCATTAATTATTTCAATATTGCTGAATGGAAATGTGAAGGCATTGCCGCAGGCAGCTAAGAGTAATGACGGTGTTTGAAATGCAAGTCTTTCCCTTTTGTTTTGTTTTTACTCATATATTTTGCATTAAATGTTTACAGGGTTATATATAGTTTCGGGAATCATACTCCCTTTTACAGAAAAGTCAACAAAATATTTATGCATATGACATACACGTCTGTCTGAATTTGCATTGTAGCTGAGTAAAGATATACTGATATTTGTTAAAGTTCGTAATTGTTACGAAATCGGTGGGCACCTGTCCACTCGACCTGTTGCCTATAGCTTGGTGGAGAGTAGGCTTACTTGCTATCTAGCTCAAGATAGCTACAGTAGCTTCCAGAGGAAGCAAAGTTTGATGTATGTAAATTAGCATACTATCTATTCATCGTCACTAAATTGGAACGAGGGATCCTTATTTTACTACAACCTCTTTATTCGAAAGATTTGAATGCCTTGGCCGTATGGAACTTTCTGCGGCCAAGACTTCTGTAAAAAATATTAGAAGAAAGGCAATCGAAACGGAGTGGTTGACAATTATTTTTTAAGATTGTATCTCGATAAATTTAATAAACGAGCAAATGAAAAAAAACGAAAGAACATCGTAACATGTAAAAAAAATTATGAATGTTTACAATCGTACTTATGTTTATCTATAAAAGAACAGTCATGCGTAAAATAAAAAAAAAATGCCCTGAGATCAGCAAGTATTTGTCTGTTTTTGCAAAGACCAGAGGCCTGTCCCACAAAGCAAGTTCAACAAACCCAGATATTTTTTAATTATCTAGCTTCACTGACCCTAAAACACCACAATCAAAAAGTAAGCTTACTTGCAAGAACTAGGCTATTTAGTGGTTTTTATCAGTCTCTGTTTTGATATTGGTTTACAAAGGCATAGAAAATATAAATGGCTTTGAAATTGCTAGCAGCCGACAAGGAAAAGAATGACGAGCAAGAGACACCTTGCAAATTGCATAACTTAATAAGTCTCTAAAATTGCCTTCCTAAGAGACCATCTTACCCTTCTCAAACTGAGGTCTACTGAATCTACTACGAACGGCGATGCCATTTTCCAAGAGACTTGACAGACCAATATGCGGTGCGCTTACCCATGTTGATCTGTTATCTCAAACATAATCTTCTCCCAGGGCAAACTAACCTGATCAAAGGTTCCCCATTGTCTTGGCACAGGTAAGCCAGGGTTAAACCTGAAGTTACCTCGCTAACCCCAAACCCTGCTTTATGATACAGGCTTCTGGGCTCCAGTCTTGTTAACCTTTGTCACCCAATGGCTTGTTTTGCTTTTTTCTAGACATTTATGATGCTATTTCTTTATCATATACAATGGTGATGAATGACTATTCATCATCAAGTTAAACATAATTGTTTTCCACCTGTGCAAAAGACTTGTCTTTGGAGATTAGGAACTACTATTGCTACTAAGACACGAAGATCTTAACCCTGGGTACCAGCACCATCATGTAGGGCTGATTAGCATTTGTTGGTAAAATAGGCTTAAATATAAGCCATTCTTAACACTATGATAAAAAATATATTAAGCATTATTTAGGGTGAAACAGAGACTTGTATCCCTTCTACCTTGTTGCAAAGTTATCGTTATCATTTGCAATTTACCTCAAGAGCTACACTGAAGCCCTAATTAGCTACTTCAACAAGAATTGTTTTATTTTTTTATGTTGGAAAAATAAGATGTGACTGGGATTGATAATATGCAGTTTGCAACAGTGAGAATGAATCAAACCGACTGCATTTAACAATAGCTTTTATTGACTGGAAAATAAAAAATGGTTAGTTAAAACTTATTCTAGTTCATATAGTGTTATGCCTATCAATTATATCAGGTGTTTTACTGTTTCCAACAAAAAAAAATCCAACCCTGCTTTTATGTTCATGTTGCGTAGTGGGGCTTTAAGGGGACCAAAAGGGTAAACTCATTGTCATCCAAGCAGTCCCATAATAGATTAAAGTGTTATATTTCTTCACTATCATTAGTGCATTTCGAGTTACAGTATATACCATGACCCAATAAATCCATAAACATTAATATGGAAACCATGAAAGTTCAGTTTAATAGTATTTTACTTTTTCTACTTATATTCAGTATTGTTTATTGTATTTTAACTGTAACTTCGGGCTCTGGGTCACCCTGGATGGTACTGGTATGCTGTATTTTTCAGTGTACTTAGAAAAGGTGCTAAGGCCAGACATTTCAGATGGAACTGATAATAATGTAAGATACATACATAGTAGTAGCTTATGTAAAAAAATAAACTAACTCAAGCCACTAGCCTGGAAACAGACATTTATGCCAACAAACCCTGCCTCTTCAACTTTGTCTCAAAAGAGATTATGGGGAAATGTATATGTTTCTGTACTGTAAAACATGATACTCATTTATTATCTTTTTTTTCCTTAAACATTTCCTTTCATTTGCGTTTTGTAAAGGTATGTTTATGTATAACTTTACTGTAATTACATTAGTCTACCCACATTATTAATATTCACGTTTTATATCAGTTATTTACTTATAAGCCTTAATTATATCGTTCATCAACCATTTATTTTTTCATATTCTGTATCGTGTTCTGCAGTATTCAGTCTTGTAAAACATTTTGTCCGCATGGAATATCCAAGCTATTATCTGTATAATACCTGTTTACCCATGTTCTCTATGAAACGTTGTGTAGATTTGTTACACTTTTTCCTGTCTTGCATTGTGGTTTCATAAAGTTTCTCAACAATTAAATATGCACAGACAAGACTAAGAAGTACTTAGGAACTTCAAATATCAATGTTAAAAAAGCTTTGTATCTTTACCTTGTTTAATAAACAGACTGTTATAAACCAAATCATTCCTGCCTATGTTTCCATCAACATTTGCTATTACAAAAATATACAAGGTCATGTCAGGTATCACCTATGTAATTTGTTCTATAAAAAGGTGTTATAACACAAAGCTGGCTTTATAGACATCACTTCAGGGTATTCAGGGAACGTTAAGATGGAAAGTAAATGAATGTACACCAAAAACTAGGGTTGCACGGCTGCTTTTTAGACACGAATTAGCAGAATTTTGTTATCGGCAAAAGAAAACACCCAAATAACAAATAAGAATGATTGATTGTAATTTGGGAAAAAGTATGAATATTAAGTGTTGCTGCTATACAATAAGCATATAGTACGCCATTATTATTTAAAGTCCTTTATTTGTAAAAACAATACTGTGTAAAAAAATAATACATTTACACTTGTCACATTTTTGTTCCGGCAGGCATTTTAAATTAGTATCCAAATAAATTTGCATTTTGTTACTTTGCTATTTTTTCATGTAGTTATTTCAGGCACATTAAAGATACAACAGATGATAGCACAATATCAATGTATATGCCTTGTTGCTAAATTGATGAAGGGTATATTTCAAGGTTCAATTCAAGGTATAGTTAGTACAAACATTTTTTTTCCAACGAGGTACTTTAACGAGTATATACAGTACTCTTTTATGAAATATGCATTCATTGTTGTCCATGGGACCAACTAAGAAAACAACTATTTAAAATGCAATTACAGAACTGGTTTAACCCCATAATAAAAATAAAAACTCACAAAAAAAAAGATAAAAGCTTAACTATTCATGTACAAAAGAAAAGTGTGTACCAGTCGCCATAATACTTTACATGCATCAAATAGAAGTCAAAAACCTGCAAATACATAATGTTACCCAACAAGTACTTTAGGAATTATTCCAAAATGATACAATAAGAACTCTACAACCATGATTTTCATAGAAACATGTCCAATATTTCCTTTCAATGCAACAAAATCATAAAACATGGAACTGGTCTGCCTATTTTGCTTTCACTCTTTTAGCACAAGGTTGCATAGCATTGGTGCTTTTATGACAGATCGATCCAAAATACCTGGATCAGGGTTCAAGTGCTTCCTCTATTTAAATGCAAAAACATAATAGTATAACTATTTTGTGTAACGCTAAGACGAACAAACAATATTAAGTTATTTTCACAAAATGTCTACTTTCAACTACAGACTTGAACACTTATACCACATAGGTTGTTAATTATTTGATTGACACGAGCTTTTCATCTGATCTCAATAATTTCTCTGTAGTTAATGTGCAATGTAAACACTAGTAAAAAAGGCTAGAGCAACATATTATTTTGTTATACATTCTGCCAGCCACATTTAATGATGTGCCTCAAGTTATTCTAATTTGAAAACATTTTCATCATGCTGCTTGTATACTTTTTAATTCTCAATGTATGTCTATTTTCCTCGTAAATAACTTTTAGTGCAGTTTAGAAATTAAGCAGGAAATCAAAGACGACAAACAGTTTTAACAAAAGGACAAATCCCCAAATTATATTTTATGCCAACAAGACATCACCACATTTTTAGACAAAGAACAATAATTATATCACCATAATAGATATTACACCAACACAAATGAAAAATAAAAAAAATAATGCCCACATTTTTTTAATGACAACATGATACAAAGGCATTGCAGAATTGACCCTGAGCAAAGCTACAGATGAATTAAAAACATATTTCATGTATTAATTATGATTATATTTCTGTAACATACCTTCAATCTCAGTCTGAAAAACAATGGTGCCATGGTATAATATTAACTGGTTAACAAAAGCAATTCCCCATTTCCATCCTGAATTCCTGTTTTCAATTTCATACCTGGTTGCTTCTTGCATTTTAGTTGTCCTTTAGGTCTTTGGTGTCAGGGGGGACAAGAGGTGAGGTCAGGTTCAAATAACCCAACTCTGTGGGCTGTGGGTGGGAAGTAGAAAGTGAGGCGCGGGTGCTTTCTGCAATGCGTCCCTCGCTCACTTTCACCCGGCATAGGGTGTCTAGGATGCCCAGTGTGCCACGCAAATCTGATGTCAAACTGGGGATTGACGCGAAACAAATTCACTTTTATGATGGCAATAAAGAAAGATTTACATACAAATAACAGTCGAGCACAATTTTGCCCTATGATGAACAATGCATTTAGCATACGGATTCATCCCTGCTTTTTTGCTCTTGCTTGCAACAGCACAATGTCCTAATATTGTTGATGACTCATGGAGTACAAACGTCCTATACAGCCCTTTTAAGACAAATTACAATTGCCTGCAGAAATATTATTTATCTTAGAGGATATTGACACAATCAATGGAGCAGAAAATCTATGTAATAACAGATAAATTAATAAAGTAAATATATATATTACAAAAAACATGCTTACGTCATGGTTGGTGATTGCAGGAAGCAGTTGTTAGAAGGATTTTCAGTGGGAAACATTGTCCTCACATCATGCTGGTAAAACAACACAACTCGATAGAAATCATAAGCATTTCAACATTAACAAAGCATTGTATCAAACGTTACATATAAATGTGTTTTCTGGTACCTCTAAATGGCAGAATGATTGGACATCCCTCAGGGCCCGATCCAGGGAACCAACTTGATTGGACAGCTTCAGAGTTCTCTCCTGCAGTTGTTGGTTCTCCAACTCCAATACTTTTGTTCTGTGATTCGCAAGTATTAAACCTCACTCAACCTGTGCATAATCCCAATATAATGTACATGCAACATAATAATAGAAAAGCTTTTGTATAAGTCGATTGGAATGTTCTGAAAATATGACTTCTCTTGTTGAACAAGTGGTACAAAGCTACCAATTACTTGTGCTGAAGAGTGGAGGCTGTCCTCATGCTGTTTCTACACTTCTCCTCTGCCTCACTCAGCCTATTTAGCAACTCTGTCTTCTCCACCAGTAGTTTCTCGTTTTCCTCTGTCACCGTTCGGATCCAATCCTTCTCCTGAAAACACCATGCGAGGATAGGTTGAATGTAAAAAAAGACAAAGTGGTAAAGAAAACCTCCAAAGCAACAACCACATCCATTATTTTCTGGTACCTTGTGTGAGAGACTGGAGGCCAGGGCCAGGTCATTCTCTAGTTTCTGGATAGTGTTGTCTCTCTGAGATATTGTCTTTAAGAACAATTGCTTTGCTTGTCCCAATTTGATCTTGTGCTGCGATTGCTTCTCATTGTACTTCCTGTTGAACAAGACATTCTTTTTCACTATGACCTTTTAGGAGCCTATGAGTGCATTGGAGAAAGAGAGAGAGCAAGAGAGATAACCGACCTAATGTTTATGTCAAGATAAGTGATAACTTTCTGTAGCTCCTCTTGGAGTCTCCCACAGTCTTGCTGGCTGGACACTAGCTCCTCCTGAACCCTTTGGCACCGCCTCTGGAGCTCTCTCCTCTACAGCGTATAAGAAACAATTTGTTCCCATACATTTGTACTTACTTGACCTATTATTGTATGGTTTAAATGTTTCCTTTGGTAAAATGCAGTCCTAGTAGTGAAGCAGACTTGGGTGCAGTGCTCACCTCCTCTCTGGTCCTGCTGCTCTCAGCCTCCAGGGTGGCCAGGCGTGTCTCCACCTGCTGAGCGTGGTGGCTGAGCTCAGAGTTGGTCCTCGCCAGAGTGGCCTCTCTCAACCTCAGGGTGTGTACCTGCTGCTGCAGTTCCTCCTCCCTCTGCTCAAGCAGCTTCCTGTTTTTACAGGGACATGACTCTGGTGTGAAGATGTTTTCTAAATGTATTTCTTATTGATTTCCACAGAACATTGTGCGCTATGCTTGGGACAAACAGAAACAGTGATCCACAGGTGTTTGAGCGGTCTCCCAAAAGAAGGAGGGTGCAGCAGTGACCTGGTGATGTGCTCCCCCTGCTGCTGTGATCGGAGGGCTGCCAGAGAATCCGACACGTCTCTGCTCTCTCTCTCCATTCGGCTGCTCTCGCCGGCCCTTGCCTCCGCCAAACTGAGCTGGTGCTGAAGGTTCTTTATCTGCTGCTGGAGGTCTAAAACCTAGCAGAGAACAATATGGACGTTCAGTTTTGGATAAAGCATCGAGTTTATACATAAATGTATATGTAAATGTTTATAAATGTTATACATTTTATTGATACAAAAAACGTGTTGTATCTCTAATTTTAGAACAATCCACGTCAACTCAATCAGTCACTGACGGAAGAATTCGTGTTGCATACTGTAGAATAAAGCCAAACCATATCCACGTGGCAAATGCCAAGCATTGGAGAGGGCCGAGCCGTAGTGCAGCATACTCTGACAGTGACTAAGCCGCCCGAAGACTAACCTTCTTGTCAGCGGCAACGAGGGAGGCCCTCTCTGCGCACAGCTCCTCCTGCAGGTTGGTGTTTGCAGTGCTGCTGGTGGTGCTACGAGCCAGCTCCAGCTCCAGCTCTCTGAGGTTGTGCCGCTGCCGTTCACACTCTGCTGCGTGGCCCTGGGTGCTCTGCTCCGCGTGGAGCAGCTTGGACTGGACCAGCTTTAGCTCTGCACTCAGCTGGAAGGAACACATGGCGAGAATGTCACAGAAACAAGTTTGGCACACACTAGTACTCTCCCATATGTGTTTGTCACCAAGTAAATGTCTGCATATTCAGTGTGTGTGAATATTTATAT
>JAVQJS010125025.1:0-14592 GCA_036024795.1 Galaxias rostratus | reverse complement strand
GGCGGCGCGCCCCCGTGCCCCCCCCCCCGTCGTTGCCGCGCCACCCCCCCCCCCCGCCCCCCACCGCGGGCACCTCCGGTGCTCGCCCCCCCCCCCCCCCCCCCCCCTCTTTGTTGGGAACGTTGCATGCCTCCCACCTGCCGGGAGAATTCGACCGGAGAACCCCCCCCCCCCCTGCCCCCCCAAACCTCCAGAGCCTGTCACATGTAAGCCTGGCATTGACAGCACCTGTGGAATCCTTTCCCCCTATGGTTCTCCTGTCAGCGTCCTGTTAATTGCACACTGGCATTTGTTTCTACGGTGATACGGTCCTTCAAGCCTGTGTGTACCGAGGGAGGGAGGGATTTCTCTGCGAAAAACCCTTGGCCATCTCCATGTGCGTCCCTCCCTTTCAGTAATTTAATGTCACGCTTTTCCATGAAATGTCAAAGTGAGATGTCAAAACGTCTCGCGCCGCTCCTGCTGAACGCCAGTCATCCCTGCCGTACGAGGGGGGGGGGGGGGGGGGGGCTGTCGGCCATTTTACGACCCGGGTGTTCAGTCGTCCCGCCCCGAACGCGTTAATGGCCCCTTGGCCCCTGTCAGCCTGAGGAGTAACGAGCGGGCTCAGGTGTGATTTAACAACCGCCCTCCCACCTGCTGCGTGCCTGATGGAACGAGTGGGGGGGGGGGGGTGGTGGGCTGGGGGAAGCCGTGGAACGCTGGAGCCCCACGGCTCTTCTCCCCGCGTTGTGTAACCCCCCCCCGCTCCTCCCAGACGAGCCCACGGGAAGCCCAGCGCTGGCGCTGTTTGATCAGGGCCCCACTGACACTTAGAGGGAGGGGGGGGGGGCACGTCAAAGCAGCTCCTGTGTGAGAGGCGCTGCCTTCAATACGCAGCCGCACAGTCTCTTTGGAGGTGTTGCGCCGCAAAGCCTCAATAGGACTTTTCAAAGTAAAAGAAAGGGTTGTGTTCCGTGTCTGCTGAATGCGAGTTCGAAGGCATTTACTCGTCCCCCCTGGTCCCCCCCTCTCTTCCTGGAGGTACATACAAGAGAGGTGCTGCAGAGGCTGTGCCTGTGAATGACCTCAGTGTGTAGCGTGTCACGTCAGCCTCCTGCTGCTCTGTGGAGATAAGCACAGGGGTTCTGCTTCTCCCCTCTCCTCTCTCTCTCTCGATCTGTTTCTCTCTCTTTCTCTCTCTCTCTCCCTCTCGCTCTCTTTTTCTTTCTCTTTCTCATTCTATCTATTTCTGTCTTTCTTGCTCTCTATCTGTTTTTTCTTTCTCTCTCTCTCGATCTGTTTCTCTCTCTTTTTCTCTTTCTCTCTCTCTCTCTCTCTTTTTTTCTCTTTGTTGCTCTCTATCTGTTTCTCTCTCTCTCTCTCTCTCTCTCTCTCTCTCTCTCTCTCTCTTCTCTCTATTGTTCCCGGGCTCGTTAATGGCTACCTGTGCTAATCTAGCTAAGCTGCTCCGTGTGAAACCACGGCAACACGGTCTGGCTGCACCATGTCTGTGTTGGTGTGTGGTTGTCGCGCCGTGGGGACTCGTGCGTTGGTGTGTGCCTGTCGCGTCGTGGGGACTCTCTGTGTGTGTGTGTGTGTGCGCGTGCGTGTGTGTGTTGTGTGAGAGCGCGCCAGCTCATTGATTGCGGTGGGGAACAGGAAGAGCTGACAGCGGTGCAGCGAGCCGGATAGCGGACGAGCTTCCCGGGATCACAGGAGACAGTGCAGGAGCTCCAGGCGGATCCTCTGTCTCTGCCTCCTCCTAATAGCCTGACAATGTGCTGACTATAGCGGGCCTTGAATCCAAAGCGGGGCCCGGGTGTATACCCCCCCTCCCCGACCCCACCCGCACCCCCCACCCCCTAAACCACAATGAGGAGACTGTGTGCGTCCGAAAGGTGTGAAAACATTCCTGTTATCACCCTGGAAAACTCTCCCAGCTGTCAGCAAAGCAGAGGAAATGTTATGAGTGTGTCTGTCGGGCAGCGCGTGTTAGCTGGGGACGATCACACGGTTTATTTTCCGAAACCGTAGACGTCCAGCTCTCGCATGACACCGAGCTGGATCCCGCTGCAAGGGCATCGCTCCTCCACACCGCCTCGCCGCGTGTGTGTGTGTGTGTGTGTGTGTGTGTGTGTGTGTGTGTGTGTATGTGAAAGTGGGTGCGAGGGCGAGTCGTAACAGCAGAGGGTGTGCTGGAAGCCAAATGAATGGGCCTGAGGATTAGCCGGGGGAGGGGGGGGGGGAATCGGTGGTCGATGGTCATAATTACAACAACATGGCGATCTCGTCTCTTCACCGCAAAACGGACGCTGTTTATTTAGTCTAAACCGGCCCAGGTGTCAGTTACTGTGTAGGCTGCACATTCTGTCACCCCCCCCCCTCCAATTGAAAATTATACACAAGTCAGGAGTACGCTGACCACATCAAAATAATCCATAACCTTGTTTTTCCCCTGCTTACGGTCATTTGGAAGAGCCGTGCCAATAACTCGAGTAGATATTTGTTTGGTTGTTTCTCATGAGGGATACGCGAGGCAAGTCAAAAAGGGAGAAGTGCGGCGACGCTAAGGGGGCCACTTCGTCTGTATCCGCCTCTTCAAGGCCACGTGTTCTCAGGTTAACGGAGGGCTGCCCTCGGTCCCAGGAAGAGCTGTGGTCAACGGTTAACCACGGGAGGAGTGAGAGCAGATAGACAGGGTCACTTTCTGAGCCAGTGTGGAGTCAGAGTTAAGGAGACGAGATAGGGCCAAAGTCTAAATCACCAAAAAAGAAGTGCTTCGGTGCCCCCCCCCCCCCCCCCCACTCCCTCTCTCTTCCTCCCTAGGCTCCAATTGGGTCTAAGTGGTGATGGATGGACGGGCGTCCAATGGTAGCGCAGATCCCTGACCCCTGTGTAGGAATGATCAATCTGGCTCCATCAAAACAAAATGACCTGTCTGGGCTTTCAGGAGCACACATGGAAAGCATTCGGTCACACACACACACACACACACACACACACACACACACACACACACACACACACACACACACACACACACGCACAGAACAGCGTGGCACACAAACTTGACAAAACCACATGAACACACACAGACACAGAAATACGGGAGCGTACAGATGGCTATCCCTTGCGGAATCTCAGGTTGCAGCGGCACATTTTCCAAAGCAACGCTCTCATCTTGCCACCCCACCTCTTTGTAACCCCCCGCCCCCCCGCCCCACACACTTCTTCTCTTTCCATACTCTCCTTAGCATACCAAACTGCTGGCCACAGTCACATTTGCCTGGCAGAGCCAGAGATGGGGGCGGTGGGGGGTGGAGGGTGGACCGGGGGGGGGTTGGGGCAGCCTGGAGAACCGCACTCCGCAGACCCCTCAGTGCTTTCTCTCCAATTTCTCCGGAGAGGTAACAGTCTGTTAACTTTAGTGCTGGGCTCTTAGTCTCCTCTTACTAACCTCCTTAAGTTTAAGTGCCTACCGTGCCTCCAGCCTCTGGCCCTCGGCCCCAGCGGACGGAGTGCGTTATGAGGCTGGTGGTGGCCTGCCGCCAGGGGCTCCTGGGAGCTTTATGAGCCTGGTGAAAGGCCCGCTGGGCCGCGGCTGCTCCGGGGCGCTGGCCAGCAGTAGTGGCCCCGTCCGCGCCGACATCGGTTAGCTCCCCCCTGGCGGGGGGGTCGGGGTTTGGGGGGGGGGGGGAATAACAAGCGCTGCAGATGGCAGTGGCCTTTGAAGGTGAAGGAGAGAGGGCTTGACCTCTGAGTGCCAGCGGGGGTCCCTGGGTGACGGATGCCTTGAAAAGATCCATTGTTGTAAGGAGGGGGGGGGGTTGGTAGAGGGAGAGTATCCGTAGCACGGACGCCCTTCACGCCCCCCCCCCCCCCTCGCCCGGATTGCAATAGCACATGGACAGTGTCTCTGGTGCTCTCTTCTTGGGAAAGAAGCTCGTCCTTATTCCCAGTGGGAAATCCCTGTTTTCCTTCATCTGCACTTTTTTATATCTCTCCCTCTTTCTCCCGCTCACTCACCCGAGTAGTTTTGTGAGAGATTGTTCAGTTATGTACTTCCCTTAACCCAGCCACACAAAGCACATGTATACCCCATCACACACACACACACACACACACACACACACACACACACACACACACACACACACACACACACACACACGCAACAGTGACAACAGTGCTCCGTTACCCGTGGCGATGGCTTCCTCACAGTCAGTTTCACCTGGAGAGGAGAGGCCGCTTGGAACAGTCCAAAAAAAGGAAAAAGCTAATTACCACCTTTCAGGGAGCTTATGCATCATCCTCTGGCTAATGGCGGCAATCCCACCACCTCTTTCCCCTCCCGGCAGAACAGGAGCTATGGCAGGTTAAAGCCGCAGCAACCAGACGGTGGGATGACAGGAATGGGAAATGGGAGCGGAACAAACACCGCTCCTGCCGGAAGGAGAAGTACCAAAGTGGGAACCTCCCCTCGTTGTAAAAGTCTAAACTGCAGCAAATATGACCCGAGGACCAGACAGACCGGGGTGTGTGTGTGTGTGTGTGTGTGTGTGTGTGTGTGTGTGTGTGTGTGTGATGCCATTTCCAAAGGCACCTCTCCCCCAACATTGAACCATCTCCATAAAGTTATACAAACATTCCTTTGTCAATCCAACTGTTGTTCATCGTCAACGATGAAAAGTACGGTTAACCCTAAAACTACCAATAACGCATCTGTGTCAGGATAAACAGCAGTAGGATTTGTGCGCAGGTGGATCTCTGTGCTCAGCAACAGCAAACAGGAGGCTCTGAGTGCAGCCCTGGACGGCGGGAGGCGAGGAGGAGGAGCAGGGGGAGGAGAGAACAGTCTGGAAGACCTCACCAGGGCCATCACAGATGACATCAGACGGATGCCAGGGAACAACGCATGCTGTGACTGTGGAGCGCCAGGTACAACGGATCCATGAGCAGGCTCCATATCCAGAGAAGAACCTCATGTCATCTCTCCTCACATCTTCATTGCATCCCATGCAGATGTAGTGCACGAGCTCCGTTTCATTTCCCCTGATGTTATGTTTAGAGTCCCCCTTGCATGGTTGAACACTTTTCTAATGCTTTCTTCTGTCTGTCTGGCCGTCCAGATCCGAGCTGGATCTCCACCAACCTGGGCATCCTCACCTGCATCGAATGCTCTGGCATTCACAGAGAGATGGGTGTTCACTACTCCAGGATCCAGTCCTTGTCCTTGGACACACTGGGCACATCCGAGCTCCTGGTGAGTCTGACCTATAATCTCCTGCACCCCATCTCCTACCAGTTCCCCAGATCTCTTAACATACTTTGTTCCTGTTCTAGTGTCTGCCTTAGTGACCTGTAACTCATGACTCATAAACCAGACAAAATTCCTTCCAAATAAGAGATACTTTGTTTCGGATTCAGACTGACTCTGACTTCAGAATCCTACATATGTTCTCCCTACTTCTGTTCTTTTTCTAGTCCCACCATGTTCCATAACAATCAATATCAATGTTCTTTTCAAGTCCTGTTGTTTTGTATCTGTGTCTCTCCTTGCTTCTGTCTCCCCTAGCTGGGAAGGAACGTGGGGAACTCTGGCTTTAATGAGATCCTTGAGGCCACCCTGCTAAGCCCCTCCCCCAAGCCCACGGAGCACAGTGACATGTGAGTGACTGACAGCTGGAAAGTACCATACAGCCTCTGTAATGACTCCCCAGGGGCATGTTATACCATTCAAAGCAGCTAAACTGAGCCACAGCCAAACAAGCTGAATGATATTTGTGTTCGAGTCTCTCCAGTTTGTAGTTTGTTCATATTTATATATTATGTTTATGATAAAAACTATATGGTTATAGATATCTGCAATAAGTAAGAGGGTCTCACTCATCCCTACTGTGTGTGGGTTTGACCCCAGGTCGGAGCGTAAAGACTACATCCTGTGTAAGTACATGGAGGGTCAGTTTGCCCGGCGCTCTAACAGCTCTCCTGCAACACTGAGGAAGAACCTGCAGGAGGCAGTGCGGAGCAAAGACATCTATACCCTCATACAGCTTTACGCCCAAAGACTGGACCTAAGCCAGCCTCTACACACCTATGTGCAGGTAGCATAAACACAAAGACACATGTTGACACAGAAAAGCCAAAGAGGCCCCCAAGTCGAATCCTGTTGTCTGTCGATATACCCGTAGGAAAAGGGGGAGACAGCACTTCACCTGGCCGTTCTATTGGCTGACAGAACATCTCTGCACATGGTGGACTTCCTGGTTCACAACTGGTGAGTAAACAGATTAATTTACATACATCATAAGATATCTAGATGTTGTAATACTCTCAACAATGAAGAGAAATAGAGTACTTGTATGTACACGCAACCAATAAACATTCAATTGACGGTGAGGAAATGGCAGCCGCAGGGAGCCTGAGACAGAAGAGCACCATGAAAAGCAGTTCAGACAAGCTTCTGTTTGACTGACGTTCGCAGCTGACAGATTTCACAGTAAATACAACACAGATTAGATGAAAGTATAGTGCATTTCTATAAGTTAGTTGTATGAACAATTAAACACTGATGAATAAATGTATAACTGCTATTGTTGGTAGAATGTTGATGTGTAAATTGTTTACCTGTACCCCTTCACGGTAACACAATTTGAAAGCCGTAAATAGGTGGTGGACATAAAATGCACTTTTTTTCTCTGGGGCGGCAGTTATAGATAAAAACTATATCTAAAATGAAAATGTTTATACGGTTAATCTAATACCGTAGTAATACTGCAGAGTATAATTTAATTCAGTGTCTAAACAATTATATGCCCAGCTCTGAGTCCAACAGCAAAGTGGGTATGTGGCGTGACATTCCTGTGGTCAGGTCAAACAATATCTATATACACAACAAGGCTTATGCACTTTACCATGCAAAAGGTGTGTTTTTTTAAATAAAGGTGTCTCTTTTTGGCTTCACTGCAAGGATATACATGCCATCTAAAAAAAGATAATAAATTCCCCACTCTATTCCGATAGGCTTGGTAAACCACGCTTTGCAGAAAACACCTGCCAATTATACCTTTGTCCTCGAATTTAGTTTGGTTTTTCAACATGATCTTCACGTTTTCATATAGGATCCGTCCTTTCAGCCACAGCCACTGGCAACTTTTTATGCAATATCAGACGGCTAATATGATCGGGCAATTAATAGCAGTTGGTTGTTGATATTACCAACAATTGAAGGAACCCAATTTCCAAAAGATACACCTTTGTCCTCCAACCTCATTCTTTTTCCTGCTGCTAATTCGCTATAACAGAGTTTTTTTGCTAAGGTCTAATACGATAAAATTCAACCTCAACGGTACATCCAAGATAATCTTGGCAAGATTTTCACCCGTTGTCAGTGTTGTCTCATAAAACCTAACAAACACTCAAATGAGTGTCCAGCCCAGGCCTTGCATAGGGCCGCTACTAATAGCAAAATTCACTTTTTCTTTTTGGATTTTGATTAAAAAATAATTTAGGGGTTTCAAATGTTGATAGATGTAGTTGAAGTGTTACTGGCCTGGTTGCAATGGTGGTCCAGTTTTGCAATCATAATAGGGAAAAAGCATTTTGCCACTTTAATTGTGTTTCACAAATGGAGGTTTTACAAATCGAGAAACACGTCTGATTTTACCCCTATGTGTTAATAGATGTATTTTATGTTTTACAAGTCTGGGTGCAATGCTTGTCCAGATAGACTAAACATTTAATCCCATGATAGTTTACTTCTACTTGACCAGAACCTACAGCAAAGGTTGAGCAAGTAATTACACAATTATAATTATTCACACCATAATTTGTGTCATAAATTCTTCTGCTAAGTTAATTTATATTAAATGGTTATGTACATTCAACTCACCTACCTGTTCAAGGAATTGTACTAAAAATTGTTATTACATTGAACTTAGCCAGTTGTGTTTTAGAGATTTAGTGTAATAACCTGACTAATTTGAGGCAACAAGTTTACATAATTGTTGAGCTTTCTCTTTTAGTGCATATAACCCACGTACATCTGGCTGACGCTGGCTGGACGTACACTATATGGACAAAAGTATTGGGAAACCTACACATAACACCTTCAGGAGATTTGATGACATCCCATTCCAAATGCATAGGCATTAACATGAAATTGGTCCTCGTATTGCAGCTATAACAGCTTCTTACTTTCCAGGAAGGCTTTCAGAATCAGAATCAGAATTCCTTTATTTCCTTTATTATTCCCTGGTCCTCATGTACTGTGGACTGCTAGTGAGGTAGTACAGGGTCCAGGTGAGGTGGTGATCCATCCCAGCGCTCTCCAGCTTGTACCCCAGAAGCATGGGCTGGATGGTGTTAAAGGCACTTGAGAAATCAAAAAACCTGATTCTGACCGTGCCCCAGGTAGGACAGCATCATCTACCCCGATCCCCCGAAAAGGCAGTTCAGAGTGTCTGGCCGTCTTGGAGTCGCTGGGTGGGGTGCTGGAGAAGGTTCCATCTTGTGATTCTATAGTTCTACTTTGGGACTTCCACACCCATGTGGGTGACGATGGAGAACCCTAGAGAAAGGTGAATGGGAGGAATTGTTGGACTTCTCTGCAAGACATGGATTGTCCATAAAAAATATGATGATCGAGGATTGGGATGTTCATAAGTGTATCTGGTACCAGAGCACCCTAGCATGATAATTCATTTAATTTAGTTTCGCCCTTCAGGACACTCAAAGCGTTTTACACAATTAGGCACAATTGGTGCTTCACCAAGTAATACCACAGAACGAACAATGGACCGACAGCTATCAAACACTACACTCAGTCTGAGTGACATCACTGCAGCCAATTTGCGCCAGACTTGCTCCCCCAACATATATTACGTCTTGCTCACACACAGGACACTCAAACAGACTCCAGGTGAACTGTCAGTGACTGGTCAGGGCACTGGTAGGAGGATGTGGCGGGTTTTTTAATGGTGGGAGGAAACCGGAGTACCCGCAGGAAACTCACAAAAACATGGGGAGAACATGCAAACTCCACACAGAAAGGCCCTTGGCTGATATGGGGTCTGAATCCTGGACATTCTTGCTGTGAGGCAACAGTGCTACCAGTGAGCCTCTGAGTCCATGCAGTTGCCTAAATTTACTTGCAGTTGGTATTTACACTTGTGGTCAGTTCAAATTATACAATATTTTTGTAGCACTTTTTTCTAAACGATGTCAAATGCAATCTATATCAATGTGGGATCTGTGGGATGTGGGATATTCTGTTCAAGACAGAGGGAGCAGTCATAAAGTCAAGATGCAGCTCTGAAAGAAAATATTTAAATCCAAACATGAAAGAGCTCTATGATTGGATCAGCTGCTTTTAGAGTCACACACACACACACACACACACACACACACACACACACACACACACACACACACACACACACACACACACACACACACGCACACACATTACAAGGAGCTCTATTGATTATAGTTACTACAGAGGAGATAGAAGTCCCATTTTCTTTGATTATGTGTGTGGAAGAGGCCATGCAAGACTGTCAGATAGGTACACCACAGGCTTTGCACTTCAGAATAAGACATAGATAAATTAGGCGGAACACTGACATTGGGGTTTACCATGTTTATTGAAGGTAATACAAAAGTGCAATTTATGCCATTACCAAACACGGCCCTTTCCACACAATGCAAATAGCATTTTATGGACACTATTTCACCAGGGCATTAATTATTGCTGGGATACATTTAAATTTCTTGGATTGAAGCCTAAAGACTTTGCATGAGACCTTACAAGTTGTATGTTCTTATTAGAACCCTTATTTTAAACAAGTCACTCGTATTATAGCCTTCCAGGCTACAAAGGGTTTGAGACAGAGCGTCTGTCTGGGGTGAGACACAGTGTTTTCTACACACTGACTTCTTCTTCTTTCTGTCTTGCTGGGGGCCATAATGATGATCTCTCCACTTCGCCGCTCCCCCGCCTCTCCCTCATTACTCCTCCATCATGCTGGACTGCACCTCAAGGTTGATCTTGGTCATGATCACTTCCCCCATGTAGCTCAAGAGCTTCGACCTAATTACCTTGTTGGTCTTGCTTTAAATGGGCGCTGCGTCTGTGCCCCTCTCCGTCATCGGGGCCCCCTTCTTATTAAGGGCCGCTAGCTTCATCTTCAGGAACTTCTCCACCCGGTCGTTTCTGAGTAGGGCCAGCTTCAGGGCGCTTAGCTTCATCTGGATCAGTTCTGGATCACAGGGGGTGGCCGGCCTCTTGTCTGCCGTGGCATTGTCGTCCACCAGCTCGGCCTGTAGCGAGTGAATTTCGGACAGGTAACTGTTCAAAGTGTCTCTCACAACTTTCTTCTCCTCTGAAGAGGAGGAGGTCTGATTCTGGTCCTGCTCGGCAGCCTGCAACTTGTCTTTGAGGAACGTCTCCACCAGATGGACCTTCAGCAGGGTCAGCTCCATCTCCCAGCCACAATGGCTCTCTTCCCTCTCGAAGACATTGTCTGCCTCGCCACTGATGGAGCGGACGCTCCTCTTTGGCAGCAGTTTGGCCTGGCCCCTGGAGGACTAGCGGGGCGGGCCTTGGGGTCGGCAGGGCTTCAGACAGCCTCTCCTGCTGGGGCACTCTTCGGTCATGATGACCACCACCACCACCTGGCTGTCTACGTCTCTCATCTGAAAGTTCTTCACACAAGCCTGTGTGAAAGTGTGCAGCACCGGGATACCAGAGCGTCCTCGAGGGCGGATTTTGGTGTCTGTCGCCTGCTTTGAGCTGCGGCCCTCCGCGGTATGCTCTGCATTCTTCAGGTGAGCCAGCAGTGGGTGTCCTGTGGCTGCGTAAGCCTAGGGAACTGGAAGCTTGGAGCGTGCAGGGGGAGGTCGCTGTGGTGCCTTGAGGGTGGGCTGTGCCTTAACCCTCCTCAGGCTCTTAGAGGAAGGAGGAGCCCTGCCCTGGGGTCTATAGGGCGCCAATGGCACAACCTTTAACTTCCTCTGGTTTGCTATGGACTGGACATTATGTGCCACGTGGTTTGGTGCCCCAATAGCTGGCAGGGGCAACTTGACAACACGGTTGGATCCATAGATTTCCTTCAGTGGCCTTTCATTAGGGAGGAAGGTGTCCCTTTCTACGGCAGGCGGGTGTCTCTGAAACTTAACAGGTTTCAGTGAGGCTCTGATTAGAGGATACCGATGGATCTTCTCACCCCCCTTAGGTCCTTCACCTCGCCCAGTTCTGGGTTCCTCTGGTTTGGTCTTCCTTTCCTGGTTCTCAGATGCCTTCAGACTAGTTGGCACCGCTTGTCTTTTGGATGTATAGCACTGCAGAAGAGGCAGTTTGCAGTTTGTAGGGTTAAGTTGCTGCTGGCAAACCGGACTGGTTGGCCTCTCAGATCAAATCCCATTCCCTGCTGCTACAGCAGTGTGTCTGCATGTGAAAGGGTCCTCATTGTGATGGTTGTGTGTTTGACATGTAGTTCCAACATGGACACCCAGACAACCAGAGGAAACTCCGCTGTCCACTATTGCTGTCTCCACAACAAGACTGAGTGCCTTAAACTGCTGCTCAGGGCTAAGGCCAACACACACCTCAGTAAGTTCTATAGCAAATATGTACAATTTACTTATAGGCAAAATGGCAGGCTATTTGTGAACTTTGCCTTTGTCTGCTGTTTTAGAGAATGAACTGGGAGAGACAGCGATGGATATCAGTCGCAAGCTAAAACACACGCACTGTGAGGAACTGGTGAGTAAATCCCTTCATCGTCATCTAAATGTACACACTCCTACTTTGCTTACTTACTATACTTTGTGATTCTGAATCGCTTTTCATTCTATCAATTCCGTTTGGGAAGGATTGGATGGTATGGAATGTTGTAGCAAAATAAGGATGATGATTCCTTCTCATGATATCTTTTTCCAAAAGTTGGCCAAGGTTACCCGTATTGCAATTAGTGTTACCTCGTAAATGTGCCTTACGTCACTCTTATTTAACAAAAGGCAGTATGGATAAAGATCGAGGATTTGGTAGACTCCTTCACTTCAAGACCAATTCATAAAATATTGCTTATATCTCCTGAATGACAGTTCATCAAGTTATCTTTGACATCATCTCCATAATCCAATAATGTTGACCAAACAATTGTCTGACCATAGTATTGAGGTACACCATTTCTATTGTTTTTTAGATCCAGCAGTCCCAAGCTAACCTGTTCAACATGCATATCCACGTAGAGTATGAATGGCGGCTTCGCCATGACGACCCCTACGAGAGTGACGACGAACTTGAAGATAAGGTAGTCAAACAAGCAAAGAAATCCACACAACAAGGTGGCATCCTCAATGGGTACAGGCAGCCACAATGATTAGAGTTCCCTATGCCCCACTGTGATTTCCCCCTACTGAACACAAATATATATATATATATATATATATATATATATATATATATATTGAATACAAATTATTGTCCCCCCAGTTGGGTCCCGTGAAGAAAGAGCGTTCCTCCTGCTCACGGCCTTTCAGCTTCTATCAGACCCTGACCACCACGTCCTCTATCGCCCTGGCAACCGTGGGTGGAGGAGGCGGAACCAGTGTAGGAGGACTGTTCAGCGTGGGACGAAGGCTGGCCATGGCTCGAGAGAACAAGCACACCAACTCTCACACGCGCAGCCTGGATAGCCCTCCCCCACCACCACCCTCCTCCCCAGCACCCCCGCTACCCCCTAGGGTCAAAGGTTAGCACAGCTTGTTTGATTTATATACTTGTTCACGGATTGACTGGCTTTGTTATCCTACACAATGTCCTGTCATGGAGTACTCAATGTAAATATACTGATATGGACTCCTTAACCACCATAAATCAATGTAATTCACAATTACAATCGTGACTTAGTTTAAAGAGGCCATGTTATGCTCAAATTCAGGTTAATCCATTTATTTAGGAGTTCTATTAGAATAGGTTTTCGAGTTTTATTGTTAATTAAACCATAACAAAAAATCAAAACTGCCTGGATCAGCAGTTCATTTGTTCACATTCTCACTGAAACGCTCCGGTTGTTGCTGTCACCGCAGTAAAAATGTCTGCGGTTCAGCCATACATACTTTAGCTCCCCAAGTCTGATACCGAAAACACACACACACACACACACACACACACACACACACACACACACACACACACGCACACACGCACACACGCACACACACAGTAGCTAAATTTAAGCAAGCACAAGAAGAGGTTGGACTACTAACGAATAGTGCTGCAAATACATTTTAACAATTTATACCTAAATTAAACTTCCCTTTATGGTTTAAAAATTGAATTTGCTTTTTGCGCTGATGAAAGCTGTTTTCTCTACGTGACGAGACCATTATTTGAACTTCCTGGCCGCTGCTGACGGACTCTGTTGGACTGCATGCCAAGCTTGCTGCTAGAGGGAAATCATGCAAATGTGTGACTCAGTGACGTAGAGAAATTATGGAAGAAACGCCGGATTACAAACGGGTCGCCTCAGGCAGTTCAGGGGCAGTGTTTCCGGTGAGAGAGAGTTGATTGCTTTGGCGCGGGTTACGGGCTCCACAACGTTTCAGACCTGTTACACGGACAAAAAGCTGTATAACATACAAAGGATAGGGAAAAACCCATAAGGTATTAAGGGGCCTCTTTAACCGGCCTGCCATTTCCCAGTGTTGTACTGGTTCAGTTTAGTACCAACAAACCATATTGTGGTAAACCATAAACCATTTACATGCGGTTCATTCCTACCAACTTTCTTACTGTAAAATAAACCAGTACCATGTTGGCTCAGACACATCAGTTGTGTTTGTGTTGCAGCCCCCAGTGTGCCTCCCCCTCCTCCCCCAGTCACTCCCCCGGATGGAGAAATGGAGGGGGAGAGCTGGGGGGACGTCTTCCTTCCCCCCAGCACCAGCTGTACGAGAAGGACCCCTCCTCCGCTGGCCATCAGACACAAGAGGACCTACTCCGAACCCTCCCCACCCACGCCCCAGAGCCCCCACACCCATCGCAAGACAGGTAGGAGGAGGCATCAACACGTTTATGTGTTACACAAACACACATCAAGCAACCACATGCCATTCTGAACACACAAGCTCACATACACAGACAGATAGAATCCACAGACTTTTTTGTAAATGATTATGAATGTCTTTCTGTGTCTCTCTGTGTGGGTTTAGACTACGGGTACTCATCCAGTCCAAGAGTTTACGGTGGCCCAGACTCTTCCTTCCAGAAGTGTGTGTGAGTGTCTAATGGCATCAGCTACTATGCTTTGCTATTGCTGGATTGTGATACTGTGACAATTGTCTCCGTTGTATAGAATAGACTAAATACTCGGATTTTACAGAAAACTATCCTACTACTACCCTCTGCTGGTGGAAACAACAATTATGTGACAGCGCCGTACGCAGACAAAAGCGTCCAGTGTTTAAAGACTAGCAGATTACAAAGTGAGAATGTATAAAATCCCAGATATTCAATTCAATTCAATTCAATTTTATTTATATAGCGCTTTTTACAAAAACAATTTGTCACAAAGCAGCTTTACAGAAATATGGATGTTATGGACA
>JAVQJS010125023.1:0-29063 GCA_036024795.1 Galaxias rostratus | reverse complement strand
CCCCCAACCATAAACCATACTTCAACAATATGTGTCCAAACGCACCCATTTTCCCGGTTGACGCAGATAAAGAGCTCTACCCAAATAGAAATGCGCTGCTCTGTTTGTCCTTGAATTTGCCGAAGGCGGACTGGTGTGTCATGCTGCAGTATGGAGCAAGCAAACCCACCCATACACCCGCTTTATTTATTCTGTTAACATGGGGTTGGAAGGTCCGAAGGTCTAAACTCCAGTGGAGAAAGTTGTCACCTACGTGGTCAAAACGTCGTCAAACATCCCTTTTTGGGGGCGACCACAGTAATCTGTCCTTAAATTCACAGCGAGGCGAAAAACCTGTTTGTGTGTTTGCAAGAGAAGCGGAAGTTCCACTATTTCGTTTCACACCTCTCGTCACAGATTTTTCATTTCATGTCGCCTAATAAACCATTTTTTTTATTTTTTTTTTAAATATAATACGTAATTCGAATATTTTGTCTATGTTGAAATATTTAGTTATTGATAGGAACAATGTTTTGGATTTTTTCTCTCTCATATTTGACTCTCTGAAATAGTTCGTCAATACACAGATAATTATTGCTTAGCACCGTGAACCTCTTGCGCGTAGGCGAAATCCCCTTTTTTGTTAAGTAAAAATAAAATATATATATTAAAAAAATTATAAGGGAAACATTTTTTAGACTAGTTTGTGTTGAAAAGCTACAGTTTCGGCAAATCCTTTGTATTCCTGCAGTCTATTCAGAAATTCCAGGCCTAATGCTATCAATTATTTTTAAAATACATTTTCCAGTTTTTGTTAGCAGACAGAATGTATCTCTGAAACACAACCGTAGCGTCCAAATCCACCCCGGATACATGGCATCACCACAAACGTGCGTATTTTAAAATAATATTGCATGATATGGACTTACGTTATCATTATAAAAATTGAAAACATATTTTGTAAAATCAGATTATTGTATGCTAAAGTCAATTACGTACAAGGATTGCACAGGAGCATACTTTGTTAAAAAAAATACTATCAAAAACAAAAACGCTTTGCCCTAAATTTAAAGGCCAGAGTTCAGAATTCAGCCAAAGGAAAACCTACATCTTTCATTAAAGGCTTTGCTGCTTCAATTCAGAATTTCCAACAGAGTTAGCAAATAGGCTTTAGTTTTTAACATGACACTAACGTGCCCCTGCTTGTGTCATTTGGCCCCAGTTCAACCCTCGCGACAGAGCAGGGATGTTCCGGAGGGCGAGCACAGCTAACACCTGCCTTATGCGCAAGGCCAGCGCGCGCAGACCCCCAATGTCACAGAATCCCTTCCGTTCCATTCCCCCACAATCTGGACAGCCATTCTTCCTCTCCCTGTAGCAAGCAGGGGGCATGCTTTTGTCAGCGCCGAAGGTCAGCCCTTCACCTCTCCCTCGCCTCTCACTATCATTTCTCTCATCTTCGTGTATAGACAATCTGTAGCCTGCTCACTCACCCTCTCGCTGCTCGACTCCCCCGCCTGTCCCTTCCCTACCACCATCTCCCCCTCTGCCATTGACATCCAGCAATTGGTCTAGAATACCGAGACAACAGCCCACGGCGGAATCACGCACGACGTAAACTTTTGAACCCTCAACTTTTCGACCCCGTGCAATACAGCCAGTCTACCGATGGTAGAGTCACCCACATCGCTGTGGGCGAGATTAGACACAAGGCTGGGGTGCCACTCTTATCGCCTTTTACTGGAGATACTGTTTCTGGCACCATTTTCAGTTTGGGGTTTCATTTTTTAGTTGGCTTCTAAGCAAATGGAAGACACAATTTAAACAGACGAATTTTAACGGGTTTTTTTTCAGGCTGTGTTCTTACCGCTTAATCAAACCAACGTAGATTGCTGGCAGCTGTGTATTTTAGATCTTAGAAAGGGTGATTAGGTTATCGTCTGTTAGAATTCAAATTGCCGAGGCGCGTGGTGGTTGTAAGATAAGGAAGGACTCGGGCTCCAAAACTCTCTCATTCAGTTGTGAACTTGGTCTTAGGCGGGCTCTGCTGGCGACCAGAGAGAGCTGCATTCGAAAGGGAGATTTGACAGCCAATGTTATGTTGATTAAGGTAATGTTGTTAAATTAATGAAGGCAAAGCAAACTATTTAACATGAAATTCAAAAAATGTATTGTAAACAATATGTATTTTTATTTAAATGCTGTTTTAAAATAGTGTATCATGTGGCGACTGTCGATCTCACAATTGGGCAAACCGGATTTCTGTAATTCAAAAGAAAACAACTAAGATGCAAAAAACTGAAAAAAGAAGACGTTTGATATAATGGAAATTAAAATATTATGTTTGTAATATATAGGTGTCATAAATGGGAATTAAAGCCCACATTTTGCAACGTAAAAAGTAATTTATTTTGACCATGCGTTGGGTTTGTTTAGCTGACGTACTTTTATTTGTTTTGAAAGTGATTCTGATTAAGTGTTATTATATTATAATAAACCAAAAAAACTTACAAAATGTGAAATAAGCAAATAAATATTTAATGTAATATTTCTCTCAAATATGAACGATTTTAAATGCAAAGGCACTTCCATCATTCAAATATCACGTTTTCCCCCTTCATATCTCATTCCGTGTGCCCACATTAAACCAAAAATTACAGAAAAACAAATGAATCGCCTGTATAACTCCAAATATTTACAAGGCGACAGGGTTATCGTCCTACTTAATTGAAAAAACAAACAACGGCCGTACAGTATTCAACACCTTATCTAGAACCGCAAGGCCATATCTGATTGGCAAAGGCGGTTGTTCAATTGCAAACACAAAAAATCACAACCCGCTTTTGTTTGAATCCAAACGGACGAGGCGCGTGCTGCTTTGTAGCTACAGGGACTTTAGGGATGTTTTTTCTTGACTTCCAATTATTCCGCCAGTCGGATGTGGAAGACAAGGCAATCGTATGGTAAATAAAAACAAACGTATTTTCCATTTCCCTCTGTCCGCGTAAAACACACACACAAACACACAAACAAACACGCACACACACACACACACACACACACACACACACACACACACACACACACACACACACACACACTCCCAGTGATTCTTTCGTCTTCTTTCTGCTGCTGCTGCGCCTGCGCTCTGGAGCTCGCTGTGTTAGTGCATCGTTCGTCTGCTGACCTCTCGATGACTCTGGTTCTATGCATTATGGATGAGCTATGCGGCCAGATTACCGCTATCAATATGCAAAACACATTACGCTCTTCAAATGGCAATTTAAACGTTCAGAATCGTGGCGTTCCAATGTTCTAGGTCCTCAAACGAGAAATACAAGGATAGGTTGAAAGTCTTTAGACTTTTTTTGAACCCCTTTACTTTCAGAAATATAAAAATATAAAACTTTGAAAACGAGCAAGAAGTTATTTACAACAGTGTAGTGGTGGCGAAAAGAAAGTATCATTGGATTGGACTCGTACACTTTATAGCAAACTATAGGAGGCCCAGTTTAAGTACTTTATCAAATGCAGTTGAGGCTACACCTACATATTTGCTCCAAATACACTCGTGCACTTCCCATACACTTTCTGTGATCTATGCACGCTCATGCCCTGCCAACAAATCATCAAACACACCCTAACCCCACGCCAAAGAACACACAAACACACACACACACACACACACCTTGCAGTGAAAAAAAGCTGTCGCCTAGTAACTCACCCACACATCTACAAACAGCTAAGCTCGAGCTAAGCCTTCTCTCTGACTGGTTCAGAAAATACACATAAACGGGAAACAGATGATGATGCGAACAATGTGCTCTGCCTTGCGGGGGTCTGGGTTACTGCTCGGTGTACAACTTTTTAAAAAGAAATCGCATGTTGCGCGCTGCGGTTATGGAGAGGGCACCGGTTCAGCGTCCTCGCGACTGTAGGCCTATCGTTAAAAAAGGAAGCCGATGAAAAATTAAATGGAAGCCTCCGTCGCGCCCAGAGATTTCGCTTTCCTGTTTACCGCACGAAACTTCCTCAGTGGCTCACACACACACACACACACACACACACACACACACACACACACACACACACGAACCCCCCCCCCCCCCACACACACACACACACGCACACACACACACACACACCCAGGGGGTACCGAGCAAGATATCCTAGAACGGAACTTGAGATTCATTTTTTACATATGTGACGAGGCAGGATACAGATACAGCGGGAGCAGTAGTGAAGGCCCCATATTCTGGAAAACAGGACTCACAAAGCGTCGCACTCTAAATGTAAGCTATCTACAATATAGGAGAGAAAAAGAGAAAGGGGAAATATTGCACGCGTATTAGTCATAGTACAGATATTGGCTATGTACTGCAAAGCCGGTTAAATTATTGGAGTTATCCTAAAGTATTATATTTGATTTAATCCCGCAGACCGTTGTGTCCAACATGACCACACACATTTCAGTATTTTTCCTATTTTAAGATTCCGTTATTTCTTGCAACACATGACGAGGGCTCCCTAAATTAAAGCCACAGTTCTTGATCATGATTTCTCATAAAGGCAGGCTAACTGGATGTAGCTTTATTTTTGCATAAATATACTTCTACACGTTTATTAATTTTATAACATTATTTTCGTTTCGACCAAACTGTTGGCCCGAAATTTTTTCTTATTTCTTAGCATTTTACCAAGATTTTCATAATTTGTTGAAATGTTTGCCTACTCACAGGTCTTATTGAGCGTGTTTTATAGTTTATTTTTAAAATATGTTTTATATTCAATGCTCCGTGTGAGCAGACAGTACGCTATTGGAATCCCCACATAAAAAAACAGCAGCTACATCTAAGTGAATATAATTAATGACATTTTAAAAGTTGAGAGACTTCCGAAAGCAAATCCCCCTTTTATTAGCCGCCGTTTGTCCGCTCACCCAGCTTAGCCCGGGTCGCTGTCGACGTTCCCCTTACAAAGAAGAACACTATTAATTGTTCTAATAATGGCACGGTTCTCTGATCAACGGTGGTGCTGCCAGAGGCCCGCAGATAAGAATCTATAGTTCCTCATTCGCGGAATGGAGTAAGGATTACATGTTTGAAAGTTTTCGGTTGGAAGTTTTAACTACAGTTGGTATCGAATGTTAAGTGTCCTTTTGACAAAGTTCTTAAACAGTTTACATGATTGATTTGAAAGAATGAAAGACAACGAAGATTTCTTGAAGAGGGCTGCGTTTCCAGAAAGCATTTTAGACATGATCTTCTCATTAATGACACATTGTTAAACTTTAAAAGTGTTTTTGTTAAAGGGTTTTTAATAAGAAGCCCGAGTATTTCACTTCCATTAGCACTGTCATTCACACCCATCCTGGCTGGAAAATACTTGGGCGGGGGACGAACAAAGATTGACTTGTACCTCTGAGTGTGCATATCATTATTGTGTGCGTGTCAGTGTGTGTGTGTGTGTGGTCTCTTTCTATCATAGTTCCTTTTGGTTGCCTATACAATTATGCTCCTCTTAACTTTGCACTTGTATCCCAAACGGGCCTGAGAAATAATCGTTGACATGCATCTAGTAAAAGCATGATGTACCTAAACTGGTGCAAAAACTAGAACAGCAATATGTAATTAATCTAAGACACTACATTCTGAAATAAAAGCCTAACCGTAATATTATACATATTTACTTACAAAACATATATTTTGATCAATCATAAAAATCCAAACTTAACGGAAGGTAACGTTCAACATTACGCACAAATACGCACGCAGAGCATACACACCTATTGTGCCAGTTGAGTCTGTTGGCATTCAAAGCGAGAACTGGGGTCACGGTGCGTGCACCGGTCACCAACTTACAGACAATAAATGTATCAAACCCCACGCATAGAACGAGACAGTAACGGAACTATGACGCCGGTATCACATGTCCAATACACAGAGGCACACAACACAAACACACCCACCCACACACACTCACACACTCACAGACACACACACAATCACAAACACACACACAACACACGTGCGCGCACGCACAGACACACGCTGCAGATTGCTTAAATATTGAAAGGTCCAAAGACTCGTCACCACATCGATACCCTAACAAGCAATATGAATGAATGACATGTTAGTTCCAGAGCGCCCTACCCTCTCCCTTCCCGCGCCGCACACATCACTAAGCAGACCAACGTGGCGAGCGGACTTACTGTGCTGTTTGGCGCGTTCGTTCTCTCGCCTGGGCACGTTTTCGCCCTGGAAACGGTTCGATCCGGAGCTCAGGCATAGTGTGGACCGGAGGAGGACACGGTAGTGGCCTGCCCTCGCGCTCTACCCTCACAACTGACCCCTTTAGAATCCCTCCGAAGCAGTTAAACCGTCACTTGCATTCTAGAATGTGAAATATATAGTACATTGTCAACTCCCCAAAACCATAAAACCAACTTTATGGACCCCACGTGACTTTTGAGAGCCAGTAAGGGGTATCAGTCTGTGGCCTGGGAGATTTTTACGATCTAACTTCAAGATAAAACCCTCATCCGTATGACATGTAAATGTCATAGCTTCTTTTTGTATAGTTTAGCCAAAGGGGGAAAGCAAATGTCTGAACTCAAGTGGTAAAGCAACGCTGCGGATATCAGGCTTTACGCGGCACCTTCGGCCCTCAAAAGCACCTTATGTGACCAGAAAAAAAACTCGGTAGACTACAGGAACTCGGTAAGTGTCCAAGTTTAGTGCTTGCTTACAGTAGGAGAACTCAACTAAATTGTTTTGGAAGGCCGTCGTTAATCCCAAAGGAAGCAATTATAGAAAATACACTACTTTTCACGTAGGGTGGTTTGTACGTCGAAGTTAATCAACGAGATAAGAAGATCCGTAGTGAATGCGCTCTGTAGAGTTTTCTTACGTTTGAACTCGTTTTTGAATTGTTGTTGTTTTAGTTATAGTTGACACCCATCATATTAGTCAGTGCACATTAAGAAACGGAAATAAGCTTCGATCTTTTATGAAATGTTACATATATATGTATAAAATAACGTAACTTAAATCAGTAGTTTTACAGTTTGTTAAAGTATTTTCCCCCCAACTACCGTAATGAAGAAAAATGGATTCATATGTCGTGTACACTTGAATTCATCTGTTTGAATTGGAGCTACGTTAACCATCGTAACTTTGTGTCTCACACAGGTAGTTATCTCCAGGTGTAGATGTGACTAAGACCTCAACGTAGGCCCGCGCTTGCGTAGTGTTTGCGAAACAGACATGAGAGTGATCAATAATTAACGTGGTCTATAGCTTTGGTCTGAGTATGAGGAACTTTATTTTTTTTACTCCAAGATAAGCTACAAACAAATACAAAAAGCGTATTGGCAAAATGCGAACAGGCAGGCAGCCATGACACGGGCCGTTCCCCCACCCCACACACGCGCGCACACACACACACATGTCATACACTCCGCCAAGCTACAAATAGCCAATTGGTCACATTTAAAAATGTCTAATATATACATCCTTTCTGGAACATAAGCATGATCCAATAATATACAATTACATTTTTAATATAACTATACACACGTATGAACGGATACAGGAGTTTTTTTATACACAAGATTCCCTTCTTTTTGTGTTCCAAGTGTTTTCGAATGATTCTATTTGAAACACACGGACTATATGACGTGAGAGAAGCAGCGTGAGACTTTGAGAAGGACCACCGACACGCACAGAGAGGACACAGGGAGCCCCTATACTCTATAGCTTCACATGTAGGCAGACGACTCGCCCACAGCTGTAAACGTAAAATGATACACTCGTTATAGGTAGTAAATAAGTTATAACATTAAAGAGCTCACATGCCAACGTTCAAGAAAGCATTAACATAGCACTTGACACAAACAATATGTATTACAATTAACAACGGGCGGCATTTTTCTCATTTTTTTACCCTCCAAACAAGAATTAAAAGGACAACAACATATGAACACGAACTTTTTTTTATATTTAAGCAGTACCACAGTAAAATTTAAGTTTCCCTAAACATCAACAACATGCCAAAAAGTGCCGCTCTACTATACAGTACTCACTTTTAAGTGTTTTTGAAACCTATATTTTGAATCTGTGTATAGGCATATACTTTTTCTGCTGTATTTTAATTTTTTGAACTCAATGGTGACAGCCTATTATTGTTGACTTGCATGGTCGTTATGGCTGAAAAGCGCTCCCTGCCGTGGCGAGGCTCATGCTTTTCAGTTTGTTGTCTTTCTTCCACTTCATCCTCCGGTTTTGGAACCAAATTTTTATCTGACGTTCTGAGAGGCACAGCGCGTGGGCAATCTCTATCCTCCTTCGCCTGGTCAGGTAACGGTTGAAATGGAACTCTTTCTCCAGCTCGAGCGTTTGGTACCGAGTGTATGCCGTTCGGGCCCTTTTGCCGTCTGGTCCCGTCATATCTAAATGGGCAGCAGGGTAAAAGATTGACAATGCAAACGGGGATGAACATAAGCGAGAGTGGCGTAGATTACCAAAGTACACATACAAGCAAACAGCCCGATCTCCCTCACTACACACTGTCCAAGGCATCTTAATGAGCTCAACTCTGCGGGTATAAAAGGCAAGGTTTAAACGTCTAACCCTTTCCATTACTTAACACCATGTAATACATTCGTTACGTTGAAATCTATCCATTCCTACACATAGAATGATTTAGCTCTTTTTATTTTTATTTTATTCTTATTTTACAACATACAATGTTTTCTTCACATCACTGAACTCATATTCTTGAATCCCCCTCTTTCTTCCCCCCTCCATTCTCAACATTTTATTGCCCTCGTCCTCTCCCCCACCTCGGTAATAAAGTGCACACACACGTAATAAAGCTGAACTTTTCAAAGGAACTGCAACTTCTATGTCTTCCTGGTTTCTCCTCTGCCCTCTCTCCCACCCCGCTCCCATTCTCGTGCCCTCGGCTCGTGGGGCTGCTAGCTGACTGCCTTGGCAGATTTACGAGGCTTTGTGGAATTTGCTCAAATAAAAGGCACCATCCGGCGCCACGGAGGAAACGGCTAACGAATTAAATCGACACACCGAGCAAACATACTAATACAAACACAACCAATCGACACCCCACTTTTTTATCCCTGTTACGAACATTCTAAAAAGTGATAGAGACGTGATGTACCATGGCTAATGTGTAGTTTCCTCATCCAAGGAAATATCTGTGGTGTTTGTCCATCGTTTGGTGCCGTGCTAGTCGAGGTGGCAGTGGAGTCCTGTTTCTGTGTCCGAGGACCCGGGGTGTTGCCGGCGCTGCCACGGTGCTGCTGCGTGCCCTCTTCGGTCTCAGACGAGGCGCTCGCCTCGTCTATTTCTGTGAAATGTGCTGTGCTGTTGGCGAGGCTACTGGCCGTCGCCGCGGCTCCTTGGCCGGACGGGGGTGAGGAGGAGCATTTGCGTCCCAGGCTCTCGCCGTTGTTGGAGCAGGGCATGGACTCCGGGGAGGCGAGCGAGCAACTGGACGGCTGTCTAAACCGCGTCTCCGGGGCGGGGGACTGGAAAACACGGGAGTTATCCCCGACAGACCCAAAGTGGTCGGTGTTTCCCGAACGATTGACGGTTAGGTCCATTCCATTGTAGTTGTAGCCGTAAGAACCCGAATGCATGGTGCCGGAGTCCCTGTACGAGCCGCTCATAGCGGTGCTGCTACTTCCATAATTCAGTAACTGATAGTCGGGGCCATTTGGGTAGCGCCCTGAGAACGAGTTTACAAAGTAAGAGCTCATTTAGGTTGTTTTAGAGGGCTTGATTTGTAGATCTTGGTCGTTATAACGCTGTGCTTCACGATTTATGATGTATTAATGAATTATAGCAATGCACTGTACTTCGTTTTTGCTATGTATGCGGCCAAATATGGGGGTGGGGGTGCGTTTGGGAATCACGTGCTTTTGTTGACCAGTCGTAAATTCTCACTGATGACTTCAAGAGGTAATTCATGCTCTATGGTTACAAATGATGACGAGGAGGGAGTCGTTCGGCTCAAGTTAACGTGTGCTTCCCCAGCACGCAGTAGTGCAGCGGGTGAGCTGATAGCGTCACCTACCGGGAATATAATTTATTGCAATAAAAGAGGGAGTCCAAAAGAAAAGAGTTTGTATGCTCCGGATTAAAGGCTATTTTCCTCCCCGATAGAAATGATTTGTGCCTCTATTGCGTTGCTTTATCGGTTGTTGCCATCGCGATATCATTTAGCCTCATGATTGACCTTTCCCATCGGCGAAAGTTCTGGCATTTAGCAGAAAATAGATTGTTAATATAATATTATCAATGGTGTAACACCAGCTCAGATGGACGATAGCATCGGGTTAGAAAGGCACAGCCAAACCGACGAAACTCCATGACAACATGGAGACGACATCTCTATAGGACTGGGTCAATATATTTCCACTATCAATCAATGTAATAATATATCCATGGTATACAAATACATAATGTTAACAGATTAATTATTGGCCCACCAAGTCATTTAACCATTTTGGATGTGTGTTTTTTTTTTAAACGAATGCCTAAAAAAAATGAATACATAGTTACGTTGTAATAAATAATATTGTTTAATTATAAGATAACAATTATTTGCACCGTGGTTACGTTGGTGACAACAACACTTTAGCATTTCAAAATAGCTTTTGTCATCGACAAATTAAAATGAAATATCTTCCAATAATTGGGTATTTCACAAAAATTGTTCCCCAGCGGGGGAGAACGAGGCCACCTGACGAGAGCAAGGGAAAGTGTATAATATTATTCATGCCGTTAATTTGATCATTTTTGCTTTCACTTAATTTTTTTCTAAATCGCAAGTGTTTTCAGGAGTAAAAGTGTGACGAGAAAGCGACGGGTTTTTTTGTCTTTCTTTCTTGTTGACCTGCAGTCGGATTTGCCTCGGTGTATTCAGCAACACCATGCAAAACCAGAAACTGGAGCTCTTCCCCCAGCTGCGCAACAGGAATGCAAAAGACATGATCTAGGGAAATGGTTCCAGATTTATGATTTGTTGACTAGAAGGTGCAAGGTAGTTCGTGTGTGTGTGTTTTCCTTGACAATGGAATTCTTTCAGCGAGAATATACTTTTGTCAGACACACATCCACTAACCAACACCCCCACACACACACACACAAACACACACATGCAGAACCACACGCACGCGTGCGGGCACGTACATATATCAACACGCATACACACATCCAAGCAAGGCGGAAGACAGAGCAGTTGAAAGTCTCCAGACGGTGCTCCTGGAGGGTTACATATGATAGTCCATGCATCGTATAGTAACAGTTATCGTAAAGCAGAATCTAGGGCCCTGGTTTAGAGAGGCCGTTCTGTCAGTGCCACCATACAGGGAAACGCCTAGCTAACTGCCCGTCTGCACGTCACGTCTGTGTGGCGGCACTTCATACTGCCCGTAGTTTCCGCACGCGCCATATGGCTGTATGGTATTACCTCGTCCCTCTGCTTCCGGTAGGGTGTCATCGCGCTCGGGCGCTGGTGTCAGTTGACAATTAAAATATAATTTGTAGTTAATTGCGTAATTAATAATGCCAAAGGCTAGTGTATGTATGTTATTGTGTGTGTGTGTGTGTGTGTGTGTATGTGTGCGTGTGTGCGTGTGTCTAAGTGAGTCCAAAATGTAACTTGACCACCAAACTAGTCAGTTACCTGAAAAGTAAATATGTTCACAAAAGGTGAGCAAATGGTCGCCTGGACGTGTCCTGTGTTTTAGTGAACTATGCGTGTCTGGAGTGCGGACAGGTCAACTTTCTCTACCGGGTCATCAATTCAAACACCATGTAGCTCGAGCCCTTTGGCTGTCACTTTGTCTCCGCGTTGACTTGCCCTCTCAGAAACCATAAATTCCAATGTTTCATGTTTCATGCACGTTAGAGAAGCAAGAAGGTTTTTGATTGACGTGTGCACGAGCGCGCGGGTGTTTACTATTAGTGAATCTAACAGAACTATAAGTGAAATAGTAGGCCATTTTCGCCCACACTCTAGATTCAACTAAACTGAATTTAATAGTTTGTGAATGTACGCCTATCTCACATAAACATAGCCGTTTGTAGATCTTGTTTTAATGTGTATTGTTAATATATACATTTATCAATACAACTTGGTTGCAAATATTACTTAAATTGAAGAAGTCGCACAACTCCACCGGGCAACAGTCTGGCTGCTTTACATATTCAATGACGGTTGATATACTTTTCTTGCAGTTTATTGTATGACGAAGTAAGTAGATTTAAGTAAGCGATAGACCAAATTACAAACATAAACCACGTATAAAATCCATAAAATATAAACGTTTACACCCAGTTTAGGTAGTTTGAGTTATCATTACAGCAATGTCTCACTATGCTGGAAACTATCAATCAAGACAACGAAAACAGCCAACTCTAGGAAGTCAACGTATACTTAAGAAATACATTAATACACAATACAAGGAGAACTCCCTTTTATTTCTATACAGCTTAAATAGAAACACGAATATGACATAACATAGTTTCGATAAAACATTGTCTTTTTAGACCACGTTAAAGAAATCAAGGGACAAGCGCACAGAAACATTGTGATTCGGAGAGCCCGAATTTCGTGATAAAAAATGGCAACATGTACTAATGACAACAACAATACAAAACAAAATGTTAAGTGAATTTTCCTGGAATGCTACAACAAAAATAACAAAAACACCTTCACCAACGGCGGCTTTAGCCACACGAAGCGGGAACTCCATTTATTTCAGGCTCTGCCTTATGCGACAAAAGTATTAATTGAATCTCTCTTCTTTATCTCTGTCTAAAACTGTCCGTCTTCTGCTTAAGGAGTTTTGGTTCCTCTGCATGATCAGATATTATGCTTAAATTACCACAACGCTCTTAAATCATGTCAATGGAATTTGTATGGTTAAATATTCGAAGTATTTAGACTGTTGGCATGGCATCGGGAGAGCCTGAATTCAGACGTGGAATATGGACATAGGACACCATTTTAGGACGTGTTCAGAGAACAACCTGCTCTTTGCTCCCTCAGCGGGCTTCTCTCGCGGCGGATCGTTCTTCGACATTTTGTAGGCCCGTTTCAGTTTATTGTCTGTCTCATTCTGTCCTCTTCTCTTCCTGTTCCTCTTCTTCCTCACCGTTTGTAGTCGTTGAGTTCATCAATTTATTTTCTTTCTTCCATTTCATCCTCCTGTTCTGGAACCATATTTTTATCTGGCGCTCCGTTAAGCAGAGCGCGTGCGCAATTTCGATGCGGCGCCTCCGGGTCAGGTAGCGGTTAAAATGGAACTCTTTCTCCAATTCGAGTGTCTGGTAGCGGGTGTAAGTCTGGCGACCCCGCCGGCCGGGGTTACCGAAAGTCCCTGGCAGATGAAAGAAAGGGAAAGGAGTTAAACATTAACTACAGAGGATCTCGTGTTTGTAGCAGTAAAACATACATGTCCTGGGAGAGAAAGCTCGAGGTCTTTTCACCCTGGGACTCACGAGGCTAAGCCAAGGAAGATGTGCGTATTAGTCCAGCACTGTAGAAGTGATATACAGTTACACAAACAAACGATTGTTTACGTCCAAGTACAAGACAGGTCAAGCCAAATATTTAGCTTGTTTCTTTGATTTCATCGAGAAAATGGACCATTCTTTATCTCAATTGTGATAGCGATGCTAAACCGAGCTTAACATTAAATTATGTTTTTTTTGTGTGTGTCAGCAAAAGATAGCATTACTGAGGACTACACGGGGGAGAATAAATAGCTCTTGTTTCCTGTTTTGTGTATAGCTCATATCACAAAAAGAAAGCTATTCAGAGTACCCTGTGATGTTCGTTTTGGCTCCGCTCTCATTTCCTTACGCGATATTTATTTTTCGTTTGAAGGATGACATTATGCCCATGGGTAAACCAAAGTAAGTCGGTTCAGATTTCTTTATTGATCAGTGAGAATGGAGCAACTAATTTACTTTGAGCGTACACTACAGGTAATTCTAACCGCATTACTCAAAGCCAGCATATGACATATACAAAGAAGTGGATAATGTACTGAGATTATTGAAGGTGCACTTAAAAGTGACCGTAGATCAGCCGTTGGGAAATCTGTCTGTCAGGGACGTTGGGAGTTGTACATATCCATTTTTTCCTTCTTTTTTTTGTGTGCTTTTTTTTTCATAGAAGCTGAATTCCTTTCTTTTAAATGATTGCCTGTTTGAACTCTGTGTTCTTTTCAAGCCCTCGCTGTTTCCGCTATGGGATAGTTTCCTTAAATTCTCAATTCAGCAGGTAATATTTTAGTTTTTTCTGGCCTCAAATTAAGTTTGTGCATCGCTATTGACAACAGCACAATGCGATTTCCTCTAAAGTCTTTCGACATACTTTTGTTCTATGACAAGTCATAAAATGATTTAGTTGTCATTTCCATTGTTGGCAGAGATACGTTTGTGAGACCATGCGCTTTTCAGCTATGTGTGCCTTGGGGCTGTAGGAATCCTGAAATATCAACTGATGAATAATAGTTCAAGTGGAATGAGGGAGCGATCTTTTCAATTTGGTAGGCATAGCGCTATTCCTGTCTTTGGGAAACTGTGTTTGAACACATAAATCGGGCGGCAGCATTATTTCCTCACTGTAATGCCGCTCTTCCGCCTCGGTACAGTGCAGCGTAGGTCACAGGCTGTATAATACATGCCGGAAGACTAAAGGTTAGCTGTGTTTTCCTGTAAACACAGCTCTAGTTTAACACTAAAAAAACTTTGAAAAACAACAAGAATAGACTCACCGTTACATGCGTTCATTCTCTGCATCCACGGGTAAACGGGAGTCGATGGTTTCTGCTCCTCGCTGTCACCGAATAAGCTTTTCCCCTGCCCCGTGCAGCCTGACTTGCGGTGGTCTTGGCTGAGTACAAGCGAGTGCTCCTCAATACTAGCGAGGGAGCAGGCGGGGTCCTTTTCCCGATAAAAACTGGCTGCTGCATAGTCGCACGCCCCCGCCGCGGTTGCTCGATGGCCATAAGCACCGTTCGCCTGCTGGTAGTAAGATGACGGACCGTACGTTTTGTCTTGGACGCCGGTAGCTCCATAAGCAGCGGCGGCGGCGGCGGCACCGGGGTAGTGTCTTAAAGGGTCTGTATATCCCGACGAGTAGAGCGGGATCTGTCCCAGAAAAGACTCCTGCCCTCCGGGTAGAGTGACAGGGAAAGTTGAGTTTACAAAATAGGAACTCATTGGGAGGGTGCGGGGCTCCTTTCCCTTGGTTTATGATTTGTTGTGTTTTATAGTCCAAGTGGTTTAGCTATCAGTAGTTTATCGCAGATTGGGTTTTAGTTGAGAGGAGGGGGGGGGGGGGGGGTTGGAGGGGTGGAGGGGGGAGCTCGAGGGGGCGCTGGGTGGCTGCGTGCCAGTACGGGACACAGGGAAGCCGTACCAGCTGACCCACGGTTGACCAATAGCGAACGGCCGTGCCTACAGTGTAGCAGCCTCGAGGGGGGCTGAGATAGCATGCGCTAGGGGACCCCAGCACAAACCCGCGAGCTGAGGATTTTTTTCTTTATTTATTTTTCTCTTCTTCTGTATTCCTCACCCCTTTTCCATCTCGCTCTCTCTCTCTCCGTCTCTCTCTCTCTCTCCTCCAAGTTGGCCTCTCTACCCCTCCAATGAGATTGCACAATACCAATCACCGAAATCTTAAAGCGCAAAATGTAATACACAGACACTCACCCCCACCCCTCCCGTCTGATGAATAAGGACCTTAGTTTGCACTCAAGGCAACACAATAAAATATATTACCCTTCAAATAATCTCCACATTAAAAGGAATTTGGGAACGTAAAACGAATCGAGGGCGATCGTGGGGGCATTGTGGGCTGTTCTGTCTTCAGAAGCGGTTGTTTATATATTTGCAGGTCAAGATGGATTTATATGGTGGTGTTGAACGCGCAAGAAGAAATGCTGGGTCCGCTGCATATTCTCATAAAGCCTATTATCACAACTAAATCACTATGGACTTTCCAAAAGCGGACTTTTTATCCTGCTCACACGGTGATGTCTGTACGCAGACAAGGTGCAGCTCAGGGATAGGGCTATGCCCACCGGCTTTCACATGTCTACACCAAGCGCACCAGTAATAAAGGATAGCTCCAAAATAGCCCAACATCTTTCTGAAGTGAAGGCCCTTTCTGGCTTCTGTCGATGCTGTCCACTAAATTAACTGTCATGGACTTTTGCGTTATCCCTTTAGTACGCGTTACGGTAGCACATGGCATGTATTGTGGCATTCAATAAGAGTAGCTTGATACCGAATTTGTCTCCTTTTAGAATCAATTTCCCTCCATGCTTCCGTCGTTTCATCAACGCAGACACGTTTTATTAGAAAGTGATTGACCGGTGAGGTATCATTCCGCGTTGTAAAGTTTTCACGGTGTGCTTTCTGCAGCGGCCTGTTGCAGGGTAATATGGGTAAGCGGAGCCGGGACTGAAGCACATCGTCTTGTCTGTTTTTCATTCACAAATGGCGAAGTAGAGTTATATGGCCTGGAATCTGTGTCGCTAAATCATAAATTAGCTAGCGAGGTCATAAATAAGTCTCGGGGTCTTCACGCGCCAGGCCACAAGTGTTTTACTTGGTTGACCAAACCGCGCGAGGAGACAGACAGGCACATGCAGATCCTTCTCTTATTTAATTTTACTTGGTGTTTTTTCGTCACCAATGGAGACCAGTTGCAGTACTTCCTTTAGTTGGGGTCAGTTTTGTGTGAACGGGAAACGTTCATTGTTTGGGAAGTGTTTGTAGGTGTACACTGATGAATTAGCTGTTTAAAGAGACAGTTCATAATTAATGCGCAATAGCTACTCCGACTGTCAGAGGCGAATACAAGAACGCTCCTGCAGAATGTTATTATTATAAAATATTGTTCCACAGGTAGTCATATTAACTTTTTTATGATTTTTTTTTTGGAGTTCTTCTCACGTCTTTTGTTTTCTCTTTATAGTTCCGTGGGTTACTTTACGCACGGCTGGACCCGTCGAGCATAAATGGAAAAGTTCGACTGAGGACTCTTCTGGAAAGTGACCAAGGACATACTTACAATAGACAGAATTACAGTTAAACGCTCACTATAGAAACTATAAATAAACCGGAAATACCCCCGTGAAGAAATGTCAGAGCAAAGGCAGAAGTTTTGGTGTTTAGACAGACCGGGAGGAAACGCGGGTCCTGTCACTTTTTGTCATTTGTACCGGAACTGTTGTTGTCCCTCGAGTGTGCCACGTGCGTGACACTATGCATAGTGTAAGTATGCTCTCCGTGCTAAATGCAGTCATTGTTTGGTTTATATTTTTCTCACATGTATATAAACTGTATTAATACCAGTGAGAACTTTTGACAAACTTCCCTTTTGTTTTCACAATTCAAACGCAATTACTAAATTGTCAAAGGTACACTCGAGTTACAACACAATTGATAATTAAACCTAAAAAGATGTGTTTGTAATTCTCTCTGAAATAGCACCTCTATCTCTGAGATGGTCATGCTGTTTTTTGTAAGTGAACAATTAATGAGCCAAATTGTTTAATCATATAGTTATTAAAAAACAAAGTAAATTTGAAAAAAGACATGAAAATGTGTCCTTGTTTTTCATTGCAATTTTCTATTTGCCACACATTTGTTTGAGTAAATGTGTGCATGTGAGGGGCATGAGGTGGGGGTAGCGGGAAAGAGAGAGAAGGAGTTTAGTGTTTTATGACCGTTTATGACGCCTGTAAATTCGCAGGACTGGCCATCGCTGAAAAACAACGCTGCAACAGAAGTTGAACCAGTGTGCGGAGCCGAACACACGCAGGCTAGAAACAATTTGGGATTTTTTACTTAAACCAGGTGAAAAAAAAATACAGTAGAATAAATCATTTGAGCTTGTATATTTGACGTGTTAGGTTCATTTGGTGTTTGTCTATGGAATAGACCTAAAAAGGTTGTTGGAAAAGGAACTGAACTCTTTAATTAGCCGTTTTAAATAATTTTCAAACCTGGTTCAATTAAAAAATAATACTATAATTTCATTACGTTAGGTTTGTTAAATGCTCCTTCTTTCAAAAGTAAGTTTTATCATTCAAAGAGTTTGTTATTATTTGAATAATTCCGTCTAGCCTGAGGACGTTCCGACTATCGAATTAAAACGGGACCGACGGACTATGAAAACCGAAATAACCAGGCAATACCTAAATTAAATACCTTCAAAATTATACAATTTATTTGTAATGATGTAATGTGATATTGTAAAATAGTATTTTTGAAAAGTAGTTTTGGATACGGTTGAGCGACAATGTGTGGTTTTCAGACCCAGAGCCTCGATGAGGTGAAGAACTTTGTCTGGTTAATAATGCTCTAAAATTCGCAGCCCTTCTAATGGTAATAATTGTTCCTGGGACTGAGAGTGAGAGAGAGAGCCGACCTTCATGCACGATGGAATCGTCAGCAGTAACCAGGTCGTTAACTCGCATTGGACCTTCGGTGAAAGACAGGTTATATATTAAATGTTTCAGTGAGTTGGTTTGAGTATCAGATAAGGCGAGTCTTTGTTGGTGAACCCTCTGCTGTAAAATAAAATAAAATAAAATAAAATAAAATAACAATACACTAAATACATGATTCCTAGATAGGACACCGTGTTTTGATGAGGTAATTTGTTACCTTGTTAATCTAATTTACCTAGATGACGAACTACTCCGATATTTATCACTTTACGAACTAACAATAAAAAAGGTTGGACCAAGTATATATTAAAAAATAAATATACATTTGTAATTAATTATGAACTAAATAAAAGCACAGGAAGAGAGGAGTCGGATAGAGAGAAACGCATGAATATACTGAAACCATATCATAGGATGTGGAAGAATTATTGTCTTGCGTGCGCGAGCTGCCAACCTAATGACTTAAATGAAATCACGGAATAGGGACTAATTTGGTTTACAAACACACGCACACTCACTCTCTCTCACACGAGAGAGAAACACACACACACACACACACACACACACACACACACACACACACACACACACACACACACACACACACACACGATTGAATAGCTGCACCCATCCCCCACCCCACTGTATCTAAATTGCCACTATAGTTCGACCGACCCTTGCATCAGCATATCTTCTGTGGTTATAGTGGCTGTTTCCTTAGGGGAAGAAACGCGCACGCACGCACGCGCACACACACACACACACACACACACACACGCACACACAAGGGCACAATAGCGGTAGATTGGAAGCAGCCTGCTGGACTGTGCGAGCCACTGGCACCGTCTCCTGTCCACAGCGGTGTCTGTGCTTTATAGTGCGTGTACAGCAGCGTGTCGGCACCCCGACAGGACCTTTCTGCATGCTCGGTTCAGCACAAGGCTTTGGAGCCTAACCTTGAAGCGGTCATCCCCTCGCCAAAAAACCCTCTCAGTGCTGTCGAGGGGGGAGTGGAAAGGAGAGAAAGGGTGAGAAAAAGAGGGAAGAAAGAGGAGGCGGGAGGAGGAAGGAGGAGGGAGGGAGAGAGGGAGGAAGGGGGGGGGGGGGCTCTTAGTGGTGTGCAGGAAAATCTACCCTAAAGGCCTGCTGGCTCTTTTCTGCGTGCGTGCCACAAATCTCTCCGGGGCACGGACACATCAAAGCGCACGGCAACAGCAGCTCCCGAGAATTTACAGCCTCTGCATTCTTTTACGTTCCACTGCCACCGGGCCCCGACCCCGCCCCTCCCCGGCAGTTTTCCTGTTATCTCATGGCTCGAGCCCTGTTTTATCACACGCAATGGCGCGGAAAAGAACGAGACCCTGGAAACCCGGGAAGTGGCGCACATCTGTTTGTCAACAGTTGATGCACACATGAACACCTTTCAAACGACAAAAACACATTTACGCATCAACAAGGGAAGAAATTCTGCGATCAGATATGCCTTTGAAACAGCCAAAGCACAAAAACGAACTTGGGGCTAAATATAAATACGTACACCTTCTCTCAGACAAAAGACATTTCTAAGTCGTTCACGCATGTAAATACCTGCGTTAAAAGCACATACACACCACAAGAGCAGCTAGCATGCACGAGCAAATTGTGTTTTACAGTTCTTAAGTGCTGTTCTTCACCAGCCACTAGATGGAGGCAGAGGGTTGTGAATGGATGAGAGAAAACACTGCAGCAATCAAAGGGTTTGGCAAGAATGGAACACACTAACGCACGCACACACACAAAATATGTACTTCTGAACATAAGCACAAACAACCCAAAAACTATGTAGAAGATTTGATACATTGTCCAATTGTAGAAAAAAAAAATCTATTGCTCTCTAAAGCGTTGTTTTGAATTTCATAATACATTTAAAATTGTTGTATAGAAGCGGGCCTTACAAGAGTTATACAAACAATCAAACGTCTCGACAATTTAAAACGATTCGTTTAACGGATTGACAATCAATTTTGATATCGAATGTTGCTGGCCGTCTTTAATAAATGAATACATATTTACTTGATTGCATTGTTGTGTGTGTTCTGTTGTTACCAATCAGAGGAAAATCTATTTAAAAAATATATATTCTTCGTACACTTTATTCATTCAACATACTTTATTCATTTTTTATTGTAAAACAAGCTCATCACACACTAAAAAAAGGAACAGCACCGAATGTACTAACGCACAAATGGAACGTTAACAAATACGTCATGACCATTCACTGACCATTCGGTCGCCTTGACATAATCATTATAAAATGTAACATGGAGTTCTAATGTGTAAAGTTAGGACAAATGGACCACCACACTTAATGAAAGGATGAACACTTTTGCCAAAAAATACTCATCGACTTCTGAGGAATAAATAATTGATTGATAATTGATTGAACAGCCAGCAGGAAATCTTGATTATTGTCTAAAGTCTTAAATAGATGTCCGTGGTCTAAAATGATAGTGTATATTAATTATTATAATATAAATTGTGTATGATTTTTAAAACATTTATTTTTATGAATAATTGAGTCCACTGATGGTAAATCTGGGGTCGCTTGAGACTTTAAGGGCTAAACGCTTAATAGTAAAGCAATTAATTCATAGGTGCATTATAAAATGGTAGATTATAACATCAGATCTAGGTAGCCATGTCTGTTAGAGGTTGTTTGTGGTGTTATGCTGTAGTTGTGTATGTTTGGGCACGTTTCCACAAGCAGGATACAACAACACTGGGCAACAAATAGACACTAGAGGATCTGTCTGACCCAGCCTGACGGCGCCAAGACTGCTCCGCGTGAGGATGGCACTCACGAGAGGAAATGAGAGGGGATATAAAGCCATAAAGACCAGCCGGAGAATGGCCCGCAGACACACACAAACAACGTAACAACAGCCAGTGCGCTGTGACAGCCTGTCAGTCTGTCCGTCTGCCGATTAACCTGGAAGCTTTGCTTGCGCGCTCTGGAAGTGAAACACTCATCCAGCCCCTCTGAATGTAGCGCGTGGCACAATGAAGGGGGGCAATTTGACTTTCCATCTCACTCCATATCTACGGTGAGTAATCGAACCAAAAAGCAGGGAACCATGTTGTGTGTCTAATCCTGTTGGTTTTGAAGACCTGGAATGCGAGCGCACAGGAATGTCGCATTGCCTCGTGCTTTTTCATTAACCATTCCACGTAGGAAGCGACCCAAGCGGCTGAATCTCATTGGTAAGGCTGCCGTTCCATCAAACCTCGCCCTTCAACTCCAACTGAGCTTCCGCTGCTCACGGAAGCTAACTAGCAACAACAGCAACCAAAACCGACCACACTCACATATCGATATGTACTTTGTTAGGTCACCATGTTGCTTCTTAGAACCCAAAAAAATAAAAATATTCATAACACCAGTCCAACAAGGTAGATTACTCTGTCCTTAATGTTAAAGCTAATTCCTGCTTTTACAAATACGCACTCTAATTCATTCTACTCAATTTATTAGCTCAATGTTGGCAAGTTGCATTTTGTAAATAATGGTTATGAGCGCTGAGCAGAGCGCTGCATCAGCGCGAGCCGAGAAGAGCATGCCTTACCGTTGTTGATAATCCGTCACGGCGAAGGAAATGCCGCGAGCCTCACACCTGCAGCTTGCGGTAACGACGGTAACGGCGTCTCTACCTCCCTTCTCTCCGGTGTCCAGCAGCAAGTAATGCGTGAAGCCACCAAAATCAAAACATAGCTTACCGTGGTGTCTCCATTTTAAGAGTTGCAAGGGCCATTTCGTTGACTCTTTAGTCAACGGGAGTTGAAGCCTCATCATCTTCATCATCTTCCCCATGTATGAAAAATTAGGCACGAGCCCTCGGGCTTCTCCAGCATTTAGTGTAGCTGGTCTCTCCCTCGCAGCGGAATTCCCAATCATGGACAGCCACATTAGCATAGCACGAGGAGACATAGCCTAGCGCGAGGAGGAGGCAGGTCTCTGTAAACACTTACGAGAAGGGGGGCACGAGCTCACTTAGCCAACGCTTTTTTCATCTTCTCTCTTTGATTGTTTCATACATTCGCTTACTATAAAAGGGTTTTTGTCACAGGGCTTGAAGCTACACCGTGTTGCTACAGAAAGGTGCCGTGGCCAAAAGAATGCTGCATTATAACCACTTGGGAAATCATAAAAAGTTCATGTTCACGGTAACTCTTCCACATGACCATCCCTCGGCCAATCCCTGAACTCAGGCACTCATAAAGTTCTATCACAAAGTTGTAAATTTTCATAAAACAACAAGGAATTTATTGCATTTCTTCATGACTGCTTTAGCAGCAGAGGTTCTTCGGTCGCCATCTTTTTCTTCAGAAACAGAATCTGCAAATGGCGGATTTTTGACTTGTTATTTTACCTTTTGCTCTGTAGCATTTCAATAATATTTTGTAGACTTGTGAGCCGACGGTGTTGGGTCTAAATTAATTAAATTACATGTCCATACACTTCATCACACATTAATATAATAATTTTTGCTACATGAATAGGAAAGGCTGCTGTTCCTGTATTTTTACCTTAAACGATACATTCAAGACGGATAAAATAGTATTTTTGACATGATTCTCAAAGCTAAATACATCAACCTGGGAACAATAGAATGCCGTTAAAAATGGGCTACACGCTTTGATAGAAACATAGTAAGCAGGAAGGTCGTGTAATTTTTTCACAGATATTGGGAACGAAAAAGCTGCTTCACATGTTGGTTTGTCCACAAAGTAACAGGCTGGTGTTTTATACGAATTGGAACAGTTGAGAATTTGTCAGATAACAAAGGAAACAATCATGTTATTTGTTTAGCAAAAGCACACTCATTACTAATTAAATATGATTTAAAATAATACATAAAAATAATTTTTGGACAAAGAAGAATGTAAAACCGCACGTGACTGCTGTGCACCCTCACTTCCAAATGAGATGATTGATCGAAGGCGTGTCTACAATAAGAATAATTGAAAAATATATAGGTTTTAATTTCATAAAGGCGTTACCTTTATCAACATCAACTTTCCAGACAAAATATAAAAAGTGTCCATCTGCGGGACAATCCGCAGCGTGGTGGGGGTGGGCAGTGCGTAAAAAGCCTTTTCGCAGTGCGGCACGCATCATCTCGCCTCCCTTATTTCAAGGCCCAAATCATATGAGGAAAAGCAAGGATCCAAACATCCTTCACTGCCCTTTTGTTTCTGTAAGCGAGGTACTGGATCAGAAAAACATGAAACGTTTCCTTGATGCAAATTCAGCGCGTTGGATATTAACGAACGGAGCAGGGTATTGTTAAACTCTCTGGGATTCTGCCATAACAACACACGTCTTTTGCAAAGGCCTGCTTCCCATTTTGGTGATCTTTTTTTGTTGCTTTTAAGATGGTTTCCGGCCTTTCGTTGATGCAATAAACGCATTAGGGCCCGCGTTACAGCCCCTAATATAACGCCGTTGTTTTGGTGCAGTAGGGACAAAGCAGTCAATTCGCCAATAGCCACACAGCAAAGACCTCAAACAAAATACCACCGATAGGACGACCAGACTACGAGATCATGCAATGTCTAAACTCACAATCCGCCTTATGAAATAAAGTTTTAGGTACGTCGTCCAGTGATGATCTACTGCTGGATGTCATACCGCTTAATATTGGGTTAGTGATAGGGAATGCAACGACTGACGTTAGGCCAAGCTGTTTTACCAAAACTATAATGTAGAAAAATATAACGATTTGTTGAACATTACCTTACATTTTGTGCAATCAAATCAAAGCGAATATTGAGGATATACTAGTTTTAACCCCTGTCCCTACACACACACACACACACACACACGAAAACACACACACACACACACTCCCACACGGGCCCTACAGCAGTCATAGGCCGAAGTGGCGACACTAAAATGTAGAACTGTTCCTAAGAATAATTCAATATGTGTATTATCTACTTCTGTGTGTTGTCCACAATCCGGAGTGTATGTCATTCAAAGGCCCGCTCCACCATTTTATTGAGACTCAACTGTCTGATGTCCATAAGGCCTGATTCTGAGGAGAATGAGCATCAACACAATACGGAAATAAAACAAACAAATAAACAGATTTTTTTCACGTTGATTAATTTTATTGACATAAACGGAACAATTGTGCAATTGAATAACTACGAATAGTCCCTCACAAACACGAAAATATACAAAAAGAAAGTCCCTACACATCGTGGTCCACTGAACAGCAATAACAAACAAACAAACAAATAAAGAAAAACGAAATGCAAAACTGTCAATTTTCTTACAGCAAGACAAAACTACAATTCAGTAGATACACCAACGAAAAGCGTGAAGGTAATAACAATGGCCACGACAAGGAGTCCCTTTCAGAGACCGTCACGATTTCCCTAATAAGGGGTTGCTGATCTAACATAAAATACAATTACACATATCATTCAAATTAGATACACAGGAAAACATTAATTTATTATACTCGTTACTTTGAACGAATGTTTTCATTTTTCAGCAATTCTTTTTTTTCAATTTTTTTTGCAGGTACAACTTTTTCCTATTCAACCAAAAATAACACGTGGCTTTAGACCTAATAATAATAGTAGCATTTTATAAATCTTAATCTTAGTAGGTAGTATGTTTTACTCAGTGTAAGAATTAGGGAAGCATATATAGATTTCCGCATCAACTTTAATTATGCCCGTCTGCACGAGCATGGTTGACACGCGACATACATTAGGCCTGGTCTTTCACTTCGTGTTTACTGGCTTATCACCCCTGTTTGTGCATCTATGCGAAGATCGGGATTAATGTGTGTCCGGGTGAATATCGTTCACCGTGAGTTGGTTCCGCTACTCTTCTTCATCCTCCTCCTCCTCGGCCCCGGCTACCTCTGCGGTAGGGGAGCTACTTCCGTTCGTCTTGTTCTCCTTCTTCCACTTCATCCTCCGGTTCTGGAACCAAATTTTAATCTGTCGTTCTGTCAGGCAGAGCGCGTGGGCGATCTCTATCCGCCTCCGCCTGGTGAGATAACGGTTGAAATGAAACTCTTTCTCCAGCTCGAGCGTCTGATACCGCGTGTACGTCTGTCTGCCCCGCTTCCGGTCTGCACCTGTGAAAGAGCCGAAAAAGAAGCATTTTAACACCAACACTCTCAATTATAAGCCCCGCTCTGTGTCCATGTAGACCGTCAAAGCTAAGAGAATAATTAGAAAACAGCAGTTAAAATCATATTTAGAGAGAAAAACTTAGTTCAATTCGATAAATACAATTACATGGCTTTGTACATAAAAAAATAACAATTATTAAGTTGTTTGTATAATACTGTCTTAATTGATACAACTTCGTGACAACCATGCTGTGATTTTAAGGCTAATGGCAAAAGCATTCCATCGAGCGTAAGGACTAAAATTTAAGAAAAATAAGAGATATTCGTCAAATATTAAAATAACAAAAGAAACATTGGTCAAATATTTTACAGGATGTCAAATTATTGATGTTAATACAGTCACCTTTTAAATAACATTAACCTGATGCATCGAAAGGCATTCATCCAAACATTTATTTTTTCGATTTACTTAAAGCAATGAACCTACTGTGACTGCAACTAAATACCGTAAAAGATTTTGTGCAGACCAAGATGTATTAAATTAATGATTTGAACTGCGCCATTTTCCTTGATAGACGGGTCATGTATTCACTCGCAAGGGGGTTTCAAAACGAAGTTAAATTAAAAGTCTGGTTTGGGTGAAACTGTGGGTCATTATCACACAGAGCTCCAATTAAGCTGTAAACCGGATCGTAAAAAAACGTAATGAGTTGGGTTATTTTGCCTGTTTTCCCCTCCTGTTCGTTGTAATGCGTCTTTCCAATACATCCCAAATTAAACCGAAAAAGATATAGGGAGTTCGCTATTTTTGCTTGGCTAAAGTTATTGATTACGGGAACTGTAATCTGTATTAAGGATATGCGACAATAATTAGAATTAATGGTGCTTCTGAAATACAAGCTTTAAAACGGAGAGATTCACACAAATGTTGCAGTTGGTTCAGAATAGTCCGTTCAAGACGTAAAAAGAGCTAATTATAACTAATTGTTTTGTAGACATGTTTAAGGGAAGCCATTATGAGCACTCCTAACCACAGAATCTGTTTGGAATTACTCATATTAAAACGGAATTAAGTAAGAAAATTACATTCAGCACCGAATGGCAGCTTTTGGTTAACAATGTTAAAGCGGGCTTTCCCCTCTGATTATATTGTGAGATGGACCACGGGCTATAACTTCTAAGGACCACTTAGTTTTCACTAAGTTCAGACATGGTACTGCTATCGGCACACACTAAAGCGACGCCCCTTCATCACGGCTACCGGTGTACCCTGGCGTAAAGGTAGTCCTCGGCTGTCTACACACACGGACACACTCGGCAATGCTCTCTAAATAGAGCTAGCACAAAAAACAAAAAACAAAAAAAAACACGTCATACAATCTCACCCATTTCAGACGTCTTTCTGACACAATGGGTCAGACATTCCACTCTTTCCTCCCTCTATAAGGGAAATTGGGATTTCAGACTTTAATTATTTATTTCTGACACGAGGACCCTTAACGTGAATTCTAAACGTTACCTGCGGACAAGGAGTCAAGGAATCAAAGCTTTATTACGTGACGGTCCGTATGTGAAACACGTATGTGACACTCGGACCAGACTGCGCGCAGAAGTGCTGCCATTGTGTCTATCACTTAGTTCCCTCTAGATTTCCTACCAAAGAATGGAAAAGGCTCTCGTGCTGTTTCCGTTCGAGGGAGACAAACGTTCTTATGGAGAGACTGTTTCAGCTGTGTGTGTGTGTGCGTGTGTGTGTGTGTGTGTGTGTGTGTGTGTGTGTGTGTGCGTGTTGTGAAGGTGTGTTTGTTTAGCGCACTGATCTTTGACTTCAAATTAAAACTCCCGTTCTGCATCGGTAGGGTTGCCAAAGATCCTGTTAATTAAATCAATTAGCGTGCACCGCAACAATGAAATGCTATCATTCTGCATGATTAAAGAAACAGACCCCCCCCCCAGCCCCCCACCTCCTTCCCCTCTACCTCCGCCCCCCTCCTCTAAGTGTGCCTGTCACTCACAACGTGAATTTAGAAGTTTTCCAACTTGGTCTCTTTTGGTTTTGCTCCTGATTGACAGCTCATTACGGCTGCATTAGGGCCTCACTGTTGTTAACATCGACACACGTTGGGATGAGACACGTTGGGATGAGATGCAGCCGATATTGGTGTGTGTGTGTGTGTGTGTGTGTGTGTGTGTGTGTGTGTGTGTGTGTGTGGAGGGGGGGGGCTAAAAATAAATAACAAAAGCGGTGGTTTTCGGAGTATAGTAGCGTGGGCCTCTTAACTACCATTATGGAACTCCACATAATCCCTAATTGGTTTTCCTCAAACCCGGTGATAATGAAAATGGCGTTGCCCTCCCTAATCTCTCTCCATTTTGTTGTTGTTGGTGTTGACGTTGCAATATTACTTTGCAGCGCTCAGTAATTTGGTTTCGCGTCTGTTGGAGGGATCCGGCACTCCGGCTGCACTCTGCTGCAGAGGTTCAAATCCCCTCCCCCCCCTAACCCCGCCCCCCTCCTCCGTTCCCGGCACCCAGGGATCACTCGGTATTCTGTTCGTTCCCCCGGACACAAACACATAAACACACAAACACACACACACACACACACTCGACGGTGAACTTTTCAGGACCACAAGGGCCGTTGAGTGTCGGGCACGTGGTGGTCTCTTCAGGATTGCCACCTGAAGGAAACGAGGACAGTCATTCTGTCCCGGTTCTGTCCCAGCACCAAGGTCCGTCTGGCACCATGGTCATCCTGGAATAACTAGAAAAGCCGTTTTATAACATATATATATATATATATATATATATATAACGCTAACTGGGGAAAGCTGTTCTCCATTTGGAAACGTTTGGAGATCAGGCTGTCCACAGTGATGACGGCTGGATTACACCGTAAGGTCCCTGATCCAATAGAAGAAACGATACATTGGAGTGTTACATTTTGCAAATTTTATTTTATTTACTCCAATGCATCGTTTCTCCTATTGGATCAGCCTGATCTCCAAACGTTTCCAAATGGAGAACAGCTTTCCCCAGTTAGCGTTAGCTGTCCAGGTGGTACGATTCCTCCCCCTGATGGTTCTACTCCCTCTGTTTCTACGTTCTCTCCAGAGCATCAAGGTGAGCTGGCAGCCCCCGCCGCCCAACGCCCAGAACGGCTTCATCACCGGCTACAAGATCCGCCAGCGCAAGACGGGCCGCCGCGGCGACCAGGAGGCCATCGAGCCCAACAACTTCTGGTACCTGTTCACAGGTGAGGCCAGGCCGGGCCCTGGCGGCGCCGTGACGCTGGGGGTCTTGGGGGTTGGGGGGGCGGGGGTGGGGGAGTAGGGGTGGGGGGGAGGGGGGGGGGGGGATGGGCGGTGAGGAGCGGAGGTGGGGTTGTGCGGTAGTAGCGGTGGGGGGGGGGGGGGGTAAGTGGGGCGCGAGGGTGGGGGGGTGCGGGG